>JARGCV010000019.1:6212500-6415000 GCA_034064705.1 Bothrops alternatus | reverse complement strand
AGACTCTCTTTCATCTACACTTACCCAGCATCCACTACTAAGCTAGGCACTAGCCAGCGGGATGGAAGCTGCCAGGTTTGAGATCCAAAAATGACTCAAAAAGCTGGGCAGGCTTCAGGACCTTTTTTTATCCCCCAGAGTTGGTGGGGAAGAGCTTCTCATGCAGGCCCAACTCCTTTGTTGGTGAGACTTGGGGAGGGGCTTGTCATTTGGTCTGGCCCAACTTTTGTCCTTTTTTCCCTTAATGACTTGATTCCTTTCCCTGAGGGAACTTTTCCTGGCTTTGTCTACCCGGCTTACATGCCTTCGCCCCTTTTAGGTATGGTGGCTTTGGCCTAGTCTCACACATTCCTCCCCTTGGCCTCGAGTTAAATAGGAGATGCCCAAAATGGGGTTCACTCATCATCCACTCAGAGCATTACAGGTTTACAGCATTACAGACTTTTTAACTATATCACAAATGTTTGGATGAAGGTGGTGCTGGGACATAGCCTATCTGGATTTTATCAAAGCATTTGATACAGTTCCACATAATGAACTCATAAAAAGTTGTACAGACTAGAGCTTAACCACTGGTTGGTTCAATGGATAAGAAGTTGGCTCAGGGACAGATCTCAGTGTGTGATTGTTAATGGGGCACAAATGGTACACCATAAGACTCAATCCTAGGTCCTGTTCTGTTCAGTGTGTTTGAAAGTGATATAACAAGGATTGCTAGATAAGATTAGCTTTTTTTCTGATGACACAAAAGTGTGTAATAGAGTTGATATTCCTGGGGGTATTTATAATATGGAAAACAGTTGGCATTGCTGAAAAATTGGTCAAAAATATGGAGACCGCAGTTCAATGTTTCTAAATGTAAAATCATGTACTTGGAGAAAAAGAATCCTTTGACAAGATACAGTATTGGCGGTTCAGTGTTAGATAGAACAACAGAAGAAAAGGATTTAGGTGTGCTCATTGCAGATGGCTTCAAAATGAGTAAACAGTGTGGTCAGGCAGTAGTGAAGTCAAACAAAATTCTGGGTTGCATCATTAGAGAGAAAAAGGAGATCCTAATCTTGCTATATAGGGCTTTGGTCAAACCCCATTTAGAATACTGTGTCCAATTTTGAAGACCTTACTTAAAAAAGATATTGACAAGATTTGAGCAAGAGATGGGTAAGAAAAATGGTGCAAGGCCTGAGGGACAAAACATAACAGGAGAGATTGGAGGAACTGAATATGTACAGTCTGAAGAACAGAAGGGGGGGACACGATCAAAATCTTTAAGTATATTAAGTATGTGAATAAGGTTCTAGAATGCAGTATTTTCAATATTAAGCAACAATTGGGAATACGGGACATAGCCTTAAATTGTCAGGAGGGAAATTCAAAGTAATGTTAGAAAGCATTACTTCATAGAAAGAGTAATGGAAGCTTGGAACCAACTTCCAGCAGAGGTAGTAGGCCAATCATCAGTAACTGATGTTAAACATGCTTGAGATAAACACATATCCATTATCCAACAAAAAATAGAACAATTAAAAAATAATAAACAAACAAAAAACCCAGACTCAATGGACCACTAAGTCTTTTTCTGCCATTACTTTTTTATATTTCTGTTTCTAAGATAAACAATAATAAATGCACACACAAACACTACACAAATATACATGTACAACAGCACATACTGTAGATGTAAAGAAAAAACATAAATCTGGTCCTTGCAAAATG
Source organism: Bothrops alternatus (assembly GCA_034064705.1). Lineage (NCBI taxonomy): Eukaryota > Metazoa > Chordata > Lepidosauria > Squamata > Viperidae > Bothrops > Bothrops alternatus. The sequence goes on along the minus strand of JARGCV010000019.1, from coordinate 6,413,284 downwards.
ATGGATGAGAGGCATTTTATACCCAGCTTGAAAATTCCTAGTTCACACACTTCAGAACCTACATAACTAGTTCTTCAATTATTGAAATTGGGTCTGGATTTGAATTTATTATTCTTTGTTTAAATGTTCTCTATTCACTTCTTTCAAGACTTCTTTCAAAAACCAACCAATTATAGAAAAATAAGAGTAAAAATGATTAGATTAATCATTTGTTTTCCAAGGAGATGTTACAACCAGTTGAACAATCAAACTTTTCACCTTAAAAAAGCTGCTAAGAATTTGTACACAGTCTGATTTCCCCCCTTTCTTTTGCAATTTTTAGATTTAAAACAGGCAAAGGGAGCCAAGGAAACCCTCAAGCTCAAAATCTGCACTAGGTAAGAATGTTAAATGTTTAGAAAAACTTTGGATTGTAACTGAATATTTAGGGTAATAATCTGAAGAAGCAGTTGTGTTGCTTTTCAAGAAAATAGTTATACTTCTCCCAATTTTATACTCTATGTCTGTTTGTATATTGATCTGTTTTCTTTGCACCTTCTTAATTTGTAACATTTTGTTGTTGGTGGATGAAATAAAGAGCAGGATTTAAGTCACCGCAGTTCGTTCAGATTGATTTAGGGATGTAGAAATTGCAATATGCTACAGCAGGAGGGCCACTACATGAGCGGGAAACCTCCAGGGCACTCTATAAGTGTAGGCTAGATTCAGAAGTTGAAAAGAAAATAACCCAGGGGAGAAGGCAATGGCCAAGATATTCCATGTTAATGGGAAAATTTTACAAAGTTGTTTATGAATCCATCAGATGTTGAGTGGGACTCAAGAGAACTATAGCGTGAGATAATGGTAGGTCTTCAGCTTGGTTTTTCCATTTATAGGACAAAAATACATTCCATTTTATACCTCATTGCTTCTGACTCAGTTTTCACCCAGATTCATAAACCTTGCAAAAACTTCCCTGAAAATTGTTATGGGCATTAGGGATGAATACATTGTGATGCTCATATTCCAGCCTATAGGCTCTGCCAATAGCTGGATTTCTCCCCTTCAAGATGAATCATTTTGAAAAACACAGAACTGCCCTCATAGCAATGAACAGGAACCTATTTGTGAACTTGGACATCCATCTTTGGTCATTTTTCCTCCATTCTTGATTTTAGATATCTGGGAGAAGTTGATTCTACAATGACAATAATTGATGTTTCTATGCTGACTGGTTTCCTCCCTGATGCTGAAGACCTTACGAGGGTAGGCAAGCTTTGTGTGGGGCTTGAAATGGCTGTTTCTACAGTTCACTGAAGATGCTGAATTAGAGAATGTATTATAGCTAATCATTTGCCAATATGATTAAAACTGGAGCGAGAATGAATGAATCCTCACTTACCAGTAAATAAATCAATAAGATGCTGAATTTAATTTCAATGACACATAAAAGGCTATTACTTTTTTAAAAAAAATCAGAAAGTCTTGTACTGAAGACATGATTCTGCAAAACTTTGTGAATCTAGTCAAAGTTATTTTAACTATTTTAACTTCCTTGAAAATTTCTCAGATGTTGACTATAAGCAGTGATTTCTATAGTGATTTCTGAGATTTCTATATCTCAGAATCTGTCAGAAGAATTTGATTTGTACAAGGATCTGTGGAATTTTGTTGACAATTTACTAATATTAAAACTCTTCTTGCCTGTCTCAAAGTCTCTCAGGTGTACATCCTGGGCACCTTGAAAATACTTTCAGATTTTGCTCTAAATGTAACTTGGAGCCAGTACAAATGTCTTCAGTCATCTGCAATTCCATGTATTTGAATCATCTGCAACTCCTGAAGTCAATGTCATCTTTCCTTTCCTTGTTTAGCTTTCTAAAGGAGTCGACAGATACATCTCCAAGTTTGAAATTGATAATAATATGGCTCAGAAAGGAGCTGTTATCATTTACTTAGACAAGGTAAATATTTATGGAATCAATTTCTTTGAGTAGTGGCATGGTTTGTTACTTGGTTTGCTAGGCAAACCCTGGAGTATGCTATCCTGAAAAGATAGGGTATATATTCAGCAAAATAAATCTACATAATCCATCGTTAACTGCAACAGATCATATGTCTAGTAAGAAAGAGATATAATAATCTCTTGCTTTATGGGATACATCATATTTAAAGACTGCATCTCTGCTATATTTATCCATAATTGGATAAATGTAATAATGCCTCCTGTCTGTTTTCCTTGATTGCACTGATGTCCGTGCCACCAGCCCTTGAGCTAGTAAATGTACGCTAGTCTAAATTATGCTACCAATCTATATTCTGCCATAAGAATGAGGGTGGTGAATGGCATTGTCCTCGGTAGATTCCTTCAGCTTTGTTTTCCCTTCCACCAAGCATCGTCTGTCATTGGGAGAACCACCTCAATCACTCCCCCTAATGTGGGGCAGGCTTAAAGAGATGCTTGGAATAACATATCTTGCCCTCTGTCAGGTGGCCTGGCTTACAAATGGCAGACAGGTACAAGAGGGAAGCATGGGATAAGGCAGTCAACCCAATCCGTTTTGAAATCTCAAGCCCTCCCTGATATATGTCGTTTCAGCTATTTATGAACACAGCTCTAACACTTTTCTGAAAGAGATAAATATGATTAATGAATAGCCTGGCTCACAGTTAAAGATATGGAAGGGGGTGCAGGTTGAAATAGGAAGGAGTAATTGATAATGAGAGTGACATCCCTGATCTAATGCTGCAAGGGGATGTTGGTGCCCAAACAATGATGGTATCCAAGCTAACATCCAAAGCATCGAGTTCTGACCTTGAGGCCTGCAGCACCTGAAGTAACCAGGGAACGGCCAAGGAGAAAAAGTATGTTAGAACTAGAGTTGTGGAATTATTATTTTTGATTCTATGAAATTCTATCAATCATCCCGATAAAAACATCAGAGATAAAAGCATAATCAGAAATTCTGAGCCTTTCTCCACTTGCACTTAACCTCAGTATAAGCAAGCCTTGGCCAGTCATTATTTTCTGCTATACCTGTATCTTGTTTCTGCATCTTGTTCACGGTTTCTGGTTAAGACAGACTGAAGGATCTTTCCTTGAACCCATGCTGAAACAGAATTTTCCCCTTCATGCAATCACCACTCAAGGGGATCTTCAACTCATATAAAATTAGTTAGCCTTTAGCACCTGTTCCTTAGGAGGAGGTCCAGTGATGGTAGTGATTTAATAGAGAGGCTGTTGAAAGAAAAATCTTCATCAGGGTCCAGTCCAAGCTAGGAATAAGCAAAATAGAGACTGCTTTAGAAAGAAGATTGTAGTTTATTGAAAAGCAGAACCAGACAGAAATGTGGGAAAGCTGTCCACCTGTTGCTGGGAGTGGTGGGTTTTTATACCTTCTTGGGTTTTTGTGTTTGGAGTTGTTCCTGTGGCATGAACTTTGACCTGAGGTTCAGTGTGCCCTTTTAGTATTCTAATGGTGGTGGGTTAATCCTATTATGTCCTAAAGGTCATGTCCTGCTTCTCTGTGGCTGTAGCTGATGGCTTATTTCCTGTATTGGATTTTTTGGATGAGGGATTCTAATTCTATCACTCTGCTATTGTTAGCTGTCAGTTTTGCTGCAGGAGATTTCAAAATATCCTGTCTTGAATGGGTTTCTGCAGGCAGTAATTGCTCATGAATGGGGCCCCAGTCCTTCTGAATGGGATTATTAAATCTGCATTTCTACAGACCTGGCCTCTGTCTAGTTTCTGCTTGTTGACCATTTCTGGTTGGCAGATCTGGCATCCTTAAGCTGCTGCCTCACTGCGCTTCCAATTATACAGATGGAACCTATGTAAAAAAAATCCTTATTGCCACCATAGGCAAACTACCACTCACAAAATTATCTTCTCTCTCCATCCCAGGTCTCCCACTCTGAGGATGAATGCCTGCAATTTAAGATTCAGAAGCATTTTGAAGTTGGCTTCATTCAACCAGGTTCAGTCAAGGTGTACAGCTACTACAATCTAGGTAATGGCAGACGTATTGAGCACGCCTTCCTCCTCCTATTTTCCCCACAACAACCCTGTGACATGAATCAGGTTGAGAGAAAATGACTTGCCCAAGGTCATCCAGCTGGCTTTCATGGCTGAACTCACAGTCTCCTTCTTTCTAGCCTGGTGCCTTAACCATCAGACCAAGCTGGCTCTTTCCAAGGAATTCAACATACTGGAGCTTGGCAAAATTAGGCAAAAATACCCAACAATAATTGATACTTCATAAAACATTCTTGACTTTCCAAAAGTCTCTTTATACCCATTTTATAAAGGCTGAAGTGAAGAATGAATCATTTGAGAATGTTGAACGGTGTTGACACAGAACTCTGTCTGATGTTTTGGCAGCCTTCCAGTCTGAGCTTCTTTTGATATTTCTATCCCATAGTTTTTTCCAGTCTTCCAAATCTATAGAATGTCCAAAAAAATTTGCCCGTGTTATCATTGTTTCTTTTACTTGTTCTTCTTCCATCTTTAAATTTAGCAGAAATCTATAGAGTTTCTTAATCAAGTTTTCATCTGTTTTTAACAATATTTGATCAAATTCTGTCTGTTCTTTATAAAATCCCGTTATCTTTACATCTTTTTTCATATCTCATTTGAATTTGTAAATATGGCCACCATGGTAAATCAGTACCTTGTTGTTGTAAATCTTGTCTGTCTTTCAATTTTCCTTCATTGTCCAAGATATCTTTATAACTCACGACTTTGTCATAGTTAATTAGATTTGGGTAAGCAAAAACTTCCATTGTTGAAAGCCATTCAGGTAGCTTGATATAAATTTTCTCTTTTATTCTTTCCAATTCTAAAAGAAGAACATTCCTTATGAAATGGTTTTGGAAATATCTGTGTGTTTTATTCTTCCTGTACCATAGGAAGGCATGCCAACCAATTTGTAGGTCATGCCCCTCTAGGTACAATAGTCTTTTGTTTCTCAGCATTATCCATTCTTTAAGCCATGGTAAATAGCTGCTTGATAATATAGTCTCCAGTCCGGGAGTCCAAATTCTCCACTATCTTTAGCTTCTTGTAGCATTTTCACTTTAATTCATACTTTTTTTCCTTGCCAAATAAATCTCAATATTGTTGCATTTAGGTCATCAAAAAAAGCCCTTTCCCAGTTTTACAGGAATCATTTGGAATAAGAAGAGTATTTTTGGTAAAATATTCATTTTCACTGTAGCTATTCTTCCTAGCAGTTGAAGATTTTTCCACTTTTCCAAGTCTAGTTTTATTTGTTTTAACAATCTTTCATAGTTGTCTTTTTTTAATGTTGCAAATCTTGTTGTTAGGTAGATTCCTAAGTATTTAAGTTTTTTAACTATTTGTAGATTTGTCTTTTTTGTAAGTTGACTTTTCTGTTTATCTGTTAAATTCTTTGTTAATATTTTAGTCTTTTCTTTATTTATTTTCAAACCCACCACTTCTCCAAACTTTCCTATTCTCTCCAACAATTTAGTAGTTGTTTCAATCCAACTAATCAGAGCTGACATATTAGCAAAATTGAAAAACCAAAATCGACAGACACATATGCCCAGTTCTAATTCGGTTTTGTGGGCAGCACAGATCAATGGATTGTGCTTTAATTTCAGGAAAGGAAATTTCTTGAAGACATTCTGCTGCGCAAAGCAGTTGCACTGATTTTGCATATATGTGCAACCCTAAGATTGCCTGCTGTGTCATAGGGATACCTAACTTACCTGGGAGGTCAATTTGTCCCCATTTTGATCTCACTCTTGGTAGGTCTTGTTAGCTTCAGTGAAAATATGACATTATTGGCCTGTAATCTCATTTATAAGACCTCTGTCATTCTCACTTACCAATGGGCATGGGACACTGCAACCGTTCAAAGGCACAACGGTGCTAAAAAATAACTTTGTGACCAATCTTTGCATTTACAACCATTGTAGAATCCCTCAGTCATGTGATTGCCACTTTGAAACTAGTATACATATTTGCCAGCAACAATACTGTACAGTTTGGAAAGTGGAAGTAAAATTGTAAGTCACAGTCATGTAATTTTTCACTTAGTAACTGCATCCCTTTGCTTAACAACCAAAGGGGAAATAAAGCCAACTGCAGTCACAGGATTTTCTGCTTAGCGGCCAAGTTGCTTGTTCCAATTGTGATTACTAAGTGAAAACAATAACAATACTATATTTTAGTATTGGTATGACTAATACCAGAGCCAGGGGTATTATATGTAACGCTGCACAGAAGCTCCCTAAAATTGGAAGCTTTAATACTAGAAGGCGTTGGTTTCATAATAGACTGTAAGAATCATGACTATAGGTAGTCTTCTGGCAAAAAACCCTCCCAATTGATAAACTGGATTCAGACTTACAACCACAGACTTTGATTAATAACCATGTGATTCACTTAATAACTGCAGTGACTCACTTAACAACCATAATTAAAATGATTATAAAATCGAGTTTAGTCATGTGAAGACTCAACATTTGACAGCAATGATTTACGACCAGAATTCAGGGCTCAATTATGGTTATAAGCTGAGGACTACCTATAGTCTATTTTATACTGTCAAAAAGTGGCACTTACAAGAAGGCATCAAAAGGGGACTAGAATGACAAAAGTAAACATTGTGCTGTCACATCACAAGCCCCACCTTTTTTTGGTGTTAATTGTGGCATCGCATGCCCAAAACTTGCAGTGCAATACCATGTGACAAAAAAAGCAGAATTGTACAGATGTTCATATTCCAACTTCCTAAGTCCATTAGATAATGGGATAATCTCTCTTACCTTTCTTATTGCATTGTACGGCTCTGTGCTTCTTGGGTAAATGCTTAACAAAACTCAATCAGCCAGCCAACACTCTTGATAGACGTGTCCCAAATTTGAAATCTCCTTGAGAAAATGTGCTACTCTTCATTCTTCTAAGTAATTATATCTATAATTGCCATAGATTTCTTGATGTGATGTATGAATATAACTTTTAATTCTTCCTTTAGATGAACAATGCACTAAGTTCTACCATCCAGATAAAGGAACAGGCCTTCTGAATAAGATATGTCACGGTAACGTTTGCCGATGTGCAGAAGGTAAGTTGGGATAAATAAGGTAAAGTTTGTGTCTGAGCAATAAAATGGAAGATTTGGGGAAGAGACAGTATGGAATCTCTGGCATGTAAACTTAATTAACTTATTTATACAATGTATTAGCCGCCCATCTTACCATATGGTAACTCTGGGTGGCTTACAGTCATAAAAAAATATCTATACATATACAATTAAAACATAAATAATTAAAATCAAACATTAAAACCTAAGGACACATGGGGACGATGGGGGTGGAGTGGGGGGAGGTGGGATCTGTTATTACTCAATCAATCCCCTCCACAGTGCTATTCCTCCACTGGGGCTCCAGGCCGACTGGTAGAGCCAGGTCTTTAGGCCCTTGCGAAAGGATAGGAGGGTTGGGGCCAACCTCGCATCGGGGGGGGGGCAAGATGTTCCAGAGGGTAGGAGCAACAGCAGAGAAGACCCTCCTCCTTCCAGCCACAATAATTGGGCTGACCGGACTGGCAGCATGCCTTCTCTGTGGCACAAGTGAGACAGGCCAATCCCGGTGGGGTGAGATGGTCCTTCAAGTAACCTGTACCCATGCCATGAAAGTGCTTTAAAGGTCATCACCAACATCTTGAATTGTACCAGGAAACAGACTGGTAACCAATGCAATTCATGTAGCAATGGTATTACCGGATCAATTCTTGAGGCCCCCCAAAATGCTAAAGCTGCCACACTCTGCACCAGCTGTAGCTTCTGAGAAAGGAGCAAACCAGCACAGAACTGTGCCACCCAGCCCCAGCCCCCACAGCTGACCCAAAAGGATACCATGGTCAATGGTATCAAAAACTGCTGAGAGGTCAAGGAGAGCGACCCCCATCTCGCTCTTGCCAGAGATCATCGACAAGCGTGACCAATGCTTGTCAATCCATCTCATAACCGGGCCTGAATCCTGACTGAAAGGGGTCCAGATAATCTGTTTCATCCAGGACCCTCTGTAGCTGCTGGGCCACCACCTTTCCCACCACCTTCCCTAAGAATGGGAGGTTGGAAATTCGACGAAAATTGTCCAGCCAGGTGGAATCCAGTAATGTTTTTTTAAGGAGGGGATGAACCAGGGCTTCCTTAAAAGCATCCAGAAACCTTCCCTCCTCCAGTGATGTATTAATCACTGCCTGGACCCACCTGCCTGACACCATCTTGGAGGCCTTCACCATCCAGGAGGGACAAGGATCTAACTGACAGTTGGTGGTGCTGACAGCATCAAGGGCCCTGTCCACTTCATCAGGGCCAACAGGATCAAACCATTCCTAGATAACAGTTCAAGACCACTCCCTGGGCATCTCACATGGACCATCTCCATGCATGGGATCCAACTGGGAATGGATCTGAGCAACTTTATCCAGCAAGTGTTGAACAAACTCTTCTGCCTGGCCCTGAAAAAGATTGCCCGAGCCTCCCCCCCCGACCTCCAGTTTGAACCTAATTCAAACTGAATCAATGATCATTTTTCTCAGTCTGAATCTATTCAGAAACTTCGGACTCTGTGCTCTCTAAAATAATATGAGGAGAGAGTTGTTGGATCTTAGTAGCTGCAGTACTTCATAAAATGATTACTAAGGAGTTTACATGTGATTGAAGATCCATTGTTTCTACGCATTTCTATGTTTATTTATGAGCTGCCCCTCCTTTTTAAATCTAGCAGTATGACCAAATCAAATAATACCAAGGAAATGGAGAAAAACAAAATGTATCCATTCAAGATGAATATTTAACACATGCCATTCTCCTGTGGGACATGCCCCTGTCTCATGACCATGGCCAATTTCCTTCCATTCGCCTGTTTCTCATTCCCCTGAGAGTCGGTCAGCAGTTGGACAAGCAACTGCAGAAAGAATGACCAGGGAATAGCAAGTTGCCAGAACATTGTGTTTAGACCCCAGGTTTAAGTCCTGCTCATCTACAAAGCATATCTATTGATTTCAGACTATTTCTTCTATCATTGTTGTGAAAATAATATAGAAAGCTATAAAATGATTTGTTATTCCTATAGATTAAAAGAATTTGCAATCTGGAACTTTACAATCTGGAACTAATCTGCAATCAACCACCAATAAATGGTGAAACTGTTAATGTCGCTGTATGAGTGATTGATTATTTTCCAGATGATTTATTACCTATAGACCTCTTCTCAAAATACAAGTTACATGACATCCTTTTTGAAAATCATTGTTTTATTCGTACTTGAAAAAGGAGATATAAAAGATTGCTAGAACAGAGTTCATTGCAATTACTGAATTATTATTTTAAATATTATATCAGAGCTGTTAGAATTGTCTATGAAAGACCCAGTGTTTTATTTGTTCCTTAAATACACAACAAATCTTACCTGATTTTCTCTGCAGTAAAAATAAGATAGTGTAAGCATTTGAAATACCACATTATTGAGTAACTATGTAGCTTAGAGCAGAGTTCCCCAACATTTCTGGCTTTGTGGATTGGTGGGAGGGGGTGGAAGAGGGGATGGTGCCGTTCAAATAGCTGGCAAGCGCATGCATCCATTTGAAGAACGTTGTGCATGAGCGCTTGCCACCCAGCAAATGGAACGCACAGGCTCGCCTGCTACTTGTGCAAGTAAGAATGTACCTGTGCATGCACTCACCAGCTGTTTCTGCAGCCCAGTTGCAAAACCCTCATGGCCCATTAATGGGCCACGGCCCAAAAGTTAGGGACCCTTGGATTGGAGGTAGTAGTAGCTTGTCCCATTTAAATCAGCATTACTGATTTCTGATTATCAAATATATATATCTAAAAATGAGATGTTACCTGGTTCTGTGCTGGTAACGTCTTTCCCTAGCAAAGTGTTTTAAGTGAGAACATGTACCCTCAACAATCAATCCAACATGCGGTCTTCTCTTTTCTCCTCTTGAAGAAACCTGTTCCTTGCTCAACCAGCAGAAAAAGATTGATCTTCAGTTACGAATTCAAAAAGCCTGCGCGCCAAATGTGGATTATGGTATTTATATTGTAGAATCTTAAGGTGGTGGTGTTTTTCTTTGATAATGGTCTACTTCTAATTATCAAGAAATCATAATTTGAAGCAGCCATTTTGAATTTATTCATAATCAGATGATTTTTTTTAACCCTCATAATAAACATGTTCATCCTGCAGTGATATTTTTCTAGTTTACATGGTGCTGTTTGTTGGTGTGTTGTTGACCTTCGGTGTAGCATAATAGTTCATGGCTCCTGGAAATGGATCTGGATCAAGGAGTAAGCAGAGCCAAAGGACTGAGATTCAGAGAACATTTCCATGCTCCTCACTTCCACTGTTTTCACTCTCAATCCTTCAAAAAGCAGCATGAAGCCAAACTGCAATCATCTACATGGCCCCATCCTCAAAACCCAGGGGCTAAACGCCACAGTACTGTGAAGTGGAGTGAGGTGAAAGTTTTCACAAATGGGGGAAAGGACTGCTTGGAAACTTACTGTTAGCCCTTCAAGGTAGTCCAGACAAGAAGAGCAGTGGGTGCATCAGAAGAATCTTTAGTATAAGGTTACATTAAGCGGATTCTTGAAGACTGGAAGTATTTCTCCCATCCTCTCTTTCTAGTCTCCGGAAAACTAGGGAGGGTCCCCTCTGAAAGACTTCTTGTGCTTTTCCCACCCCCACAGTCTGAGCTGCTTCTCATCAGCCCGTTGCCTAGGTAGGCTGCAGGTCCTCCTCGTGTCTCCCAAGGTCATTCCAACAAACCTGTAATGGTATCTGGGAATGACCTTGGGAGATGACTGGACGGGGCAGCTTAGCCTACAAAAGGAATTCAGGTGTGGCAAACGTCTCCCAAAAGATCCTCCCTAATTTCTTGGGCTGTAAAAGGGACAGGGAAGTAATGTACTTCCAGTCTTGCAAGATTCTGTTAATGCAAGCTTACAATAAAGTAGTTTTAGTGCATCTGGCCATGCTTCCTGTCTGGACTACCTCGCATGACTGATAACACTATCACATTCATAGAACCATGGCGCCTCAAGAGAAAATACACAATTTGCTTCCATGTTCCCCACAATGGAGCTAGTACTCATTGGCCCTACCTGAGGGATTCTGGACTGCCATAAAGATCCAGCCTGGAAGTGCCCACAGTCTAGGTGGAAACGTTAACAGTACCTGTCCCAAAGCTGTTTTTCTGAAAAGCAGCTGGACTTTCTTGGTAAGAAAGAAAATCCAGTTGCCTTTTGGAATAGCATGTTTGGGATAACGATGACTGGATGGTTGAGAATGACTACTAAGCACTAAAGATTTGTAACTATAAAAAATTAATAAAACATTTTTTTTAAAAAAAGAGAATCCCCATAGACAACTAGCAGCACCTGTGCCTCACTGATTATACCACTCACAATGAAAAATAATCAGCTGTCTTAACAAGTATTGTTTCTGTCTTTGTTCTTAAAAGTCTACAAAGCCAAGTTGCTTCGCATAGAAGAAAAAGATGCTAGTGATATCTATGTCATGGATGTTTTAGAAGTTATTAAAGGAGGTAAGAATTTTCCCCCTAAGGCAAAGCAAATATTAGATAATGGAAACGTTTTCTTTAAATTTGAAAGTTCATTTGAACCCCATTTGAAAGTTCAGATTAGTCTATTTAATTTGGTTTAATTTATTTAATTTAAGTGTCACCCCATTCTTAATTGACTATTGACAATGTACAATAAAATCAAACAAAATAATAAATGCTGTGTAGTAAAATTACTAATGGAAGAGGAAAAAAGAATAAAGAGCAAGAACAGATGCTGAATCCAACTGATATCATCCATATCCCCAAATGTATCTGACAGGAGCCCAATCACCCTAACCCAAGGGCTTGAAGCCAGCTCTTGAAGCTTTCTAGAAGGCCAACAGGGTGGGAGTTACCGAGATGTCGAGGGAATTTCACCTACCTACTGAAGCTTTATGGTCAGAATGTCAGTGTTTCTAGAATTTTCCTTGCGTAAGAGTAAGGTAAAGGAGGGCAGCCATTAAAAACCCAGTGCCTCAAGTGTCGGTACAAAATATTTTATTGCACAGAAACTCACAGTTCTATGGAACAGTAAAGTCAGATAGAAGTTCTCTCAAAATGTGCATGATTGAATATTTCCCAGAATTTTTTGTAACACTTTAAGATTCATCATCCTCACAAATGTGTTTCAGTAATTCCTTCAAACTTCCCTTATTCTTACCTTTATGAATTACCAAAAAGAATATAGGATAGCATGCAACTTAACAAATCAATATTTCTTAAAACAAAGTTTCCAATTTAATGCTTCTGGTTATAGTAACGATGCACAAATACATGTAGGTCTGGTGTGTTCTTTTGCTTGTAAGAGGAGCTGCCTTTAAATTGATCTCTTTACTCTTTTTTCTATGTTTTAAAGAGAGGAAACATCTTTGTTTCTGTTTTAAATAAGGATTCAGGATTTTATCTGTGAGGATGAGAACTAGGGATGAGTTACATCTGAAAAAGAGGGAGGAGCCATTTTTATCATTCTACCAGTTTTCTGTATCCTGATCAATCTGTTCCAGTGAGTCAGAACAGTAGCCCCCATTCTTTTGGGCAAATTGGACCAGTTCTGTGGAGACCAGTTTTTCCGTGGACTGTATGGGAGCGTGGTTTCATGATTCCACATGTGTGTGGATTGGGTTTTGCTTGCTTGCGCGGACCGGTTCCTGGCAGACCGTGGACAGGTGCTGGTTCATGGACCGGAGGTTGGAGACCCCTGAGTTAGAAGATCAAGTGTGGGAAGGATCTGTTGTAGTGGGGTTGCCAATGGCCTCACAACTCTGCAAAAATGGCCTCCCTTTCACGTCTGTTGACAGGAATCTTCTCTGGATGATCCACAGACAGATGAGGTTAGCCTGAAAAGTGCTCTAGTACTGAGATAGGGAACTGGCTTTTCAGTGTCAGATGCTGCAGTATCTGTATAGCATATAATTGGCTGTTCTGAGGAAAAAGATAGAGCTGAGAAGATGGTTTGTTTCCCCCAGGGTGATAAATATGGTTCAATAACAGTTGAAGAAAGAACCAATGCACCCACTAAATACAGCTATTCCCTCTTCTCTGGTTACATAACATTATTTGCCAATGTACAGTAAGAACATTTCCCTATTGAAATATGTATTCAGATTTTATCTAATTTCTGCAGGCACTGACCGTAATCCACAAGCAAAGCCCCGCCAGTATGTCAGTCAAAGGAAATGCCAGGAGGCTCTGAATCTGAAGGTGAACAATGATTATCTGATCTGGGGTCTCAGCAGTGACCTGTGGCACAAGAAAGATGAGTAAGTATTTCACTAACATTTTTAATTTTTTAAAATTTTGTAGACTTTGTTGTTCTGCTATCAAATCCACAGAACACTTAACAATATATCTACAGTACCATAGAAAAAGCAACCAAATCTGAATCTCTTAATATCAAAATAGCCATTTTTCCTCAGATTTATTGGATGCCACAGAAGACTTCTATAGGTTATATATGACCTTGTGGGGAAGACTGTGGAAGACATAATGGGGATTTTTAGATTGCTTTATGAATGGGTCTCCCCAGCAAAGTCTCTCTGGGAATATCTGAAGCTTTTGCCCAGATGCTTCAAGCCCCACAGTCGGTATCCTTTGTTGTATACTGAGGAGCTGTGCTTGCCTGGAGATGTCTTTTCTACCACAACCCCAAGTTTCCCAGAGCCTCCAGATCTGGCCTGCAAGGATCTGCACATGTGAGATCTTTCCCTCATCAAAGAATGAAAGTTGTCTGTATCTCTTTGCTACTGTCTAGTGGTTGCCCAAATTTTTGCAGCCCAGATCTACTAGTCCCATCCATCCTGTTTACTTTGTTCTGAATTATTTCCACCATTGTTTTTTTAGTACAGACAGTTCAATAGGGGAAGGGTTGCACCTAGTTGTTCCTTTCTATATACTCAAACATGTAAATGAAAAAGAGTTGGTAGATTATCACTGTATGTTTAGGAACATGCACCTGTTGTTTTAGGTGTTTTGGGGAACATTAAGGTTGATACTCATTTACCTGAAGAAGATCAAAATACTGCTTGGGTGGTTTAACCTTCCAAAGCAACTTAAGGATTTTCTCATTTTTATCTAATACTTCTTAAAGTCTTCCTGAATTTAGGATTGTTGTAGCTACCACAGGTTTGATGCATCTCTTATTCTCCTTGCCTGGTTGACTTTGAGAAGTTCTAGCTGTGAGTCATTGGAGAGGTTTTTTATTCCATTTGGGTTCTACAAATGTACTTTAAAAATTTTGTTGATAGTATACATCTGTAGCATTCAGATACAATTTTCCACTATGTGTATCAACTGAAATGTGTAAAGTCTTTTATGGCAGGAGCCATTCGAATTTCACAGAATTCAGTTCTTTCTGAATTTGGATTTTAAGGAAAAAGAAAAGTTTCTTCTCTCACCCTAAAATCAAAATCTAAGTTAAAATGTCATACTCACAGGATGAGATAATTAGAACCTATACTTGGGTTCAGTTCAAACCTGGAACATTGCTCCAACAGTTGAACTAATTTCCTTGCAGGGTTAAGTTTTAAGCTAGCCTGTTTCCTCTTTCCAGAATTTCCTACCTGATTACAAGGAACACCTGGATCGAGAGGTGGCCAAATGAAGACGAATGTCAGGATGAAGAATTCCAGAATTTGTGCAATGATTTTACTCAGTTGTCCAACACACTGACTATTTTTGGTTGCCCTAATTAAGGTACAGAAGAATCAATGATAGGAAGAAAATTCTCAGAAGACACATTTTTGAATCAATACATATGTTACTTTTCCTCTTGATTTTTTAGTTTTTTATCATTTTGCTCTGCTATTTTCCTTCAAAATTGTTTATACATAAAATAAATAATTGATTTCTTACTTTGGTATCCTGTTAATTGTTAATAAGCAATGATGTTTCAGGATTATTATTTTTTTGTTCTTCTGATCCTTTTAAGAATCAAAGTTCTGGGAGAAGATTATAAAGTATTGTTTTAGTGATGGATGAATGAGTTAGTGGGTGAATATTAACTGGGGAAGAGAATTAGGTGGCACAGTTCAACACGATACAGGATAGAAATTTACTTCCTAGTAACTAGAATAGATAGATTATTGTATTTTATTGAATTTCCACCAAAGGGAATACTTAAAGTGCTTTTTCATTTCCTGAAAATTGCAAAGGCATGCCCATATATATTTCTTATTGTAATATGTTGTAATGCACTCTAGCCATTAGGCTTGGAACAAAGGGACAAAGAGACTGTGCCATGTGGCTTGTAACAAAGGAACAAAGAAGGCTTGACCATGTGGCTTGACCATATGGCCTTGGAACAGGAAATGGAGGAGGAGCTGGATGGACGTTGTACCAAGATTTGAATCCATTGGCCACAGGGGTGGCTTTGCCAGTGTAGCCTTGTCATTGGCTGCTGAAATAACATTGTCATTGGCTGTTTGTAACCATGTGATGCATTGTGTAACTGCCCACTGTAACAGGTAATAAAAAGGGGAGGCAGCCTGTTGTCTGTTGTTGCTTCACCCAGAGAAAATGTGCCTGGTAGCATGTCTCTCCTTAATCCGGCTATCGTGAAGGACCCGCCATTGATTGGGGCGCAATGAGGTGCCTCAAATCAGAATTGAAGTTGCCTACGGAGGGCAAGGCTTCAATTTCTCCCATGCATATAGCTTTCCATCCATTACAAATTGCATCACAAGTTGATATCTGGGTCACAAAATAAATGCTGAATATCGATTGCAGCTATCCCCTCTT
Source organism: Bothrops alternatus (assembly GCA_034064705.1). Classification (NCBI taxonomy): domain Eukaryota; kingdom Metazoa; phylum Chordata; class Lepidosauria; order Squamata; family Viperidae; genus Bothrops; species Bothrops alternatus. The sequence goes on along the minus strand of JARGCV010000019.1, from coordinate 6,397,458 downwards.
TTGTTGTTGTTAATTGCGAAGTCGTGTCCGACCCATCGTGACCCCATGGACAACGTTCCTCCAGGTCTTCCTGTCCTCTACCATCTTCTGGAGTCCATTTAAGTTCACACCTACTGCTTCAGTGACTCCATCCAGCCACCTCATTCTCTGTCATCCCATTCTTCTATTGCCATTAATCTTTCCCAGCATTAGGCCCTTCTCATTAGGTGGCCAAAGTATTTGAGTTTCAACTTCAGGATCCAGCCTTCTAAAGAGTAGTCGGGGTTGATCTCTTCTAAGACTGACTGGTTTGAACGCCTTGCAGTCCAAGGGACTCACAGGAGTCTTCTCCAGCACCATAGTTCAAAGGCCTCAATTCTTTGTCGCTCAGCCTTTCTTATGGTCCAACTTTCACATCCATACATTGCAACCGGGAAAACCATGGCCTTGACTATACACTCTTTTGTTGGCAGGGTGATGTCTCTGCTTTTTAATATGCTGTCTAGATTTGCCATAGCTTTCCTCCCCAGGAGCAAGCGTCTTTTAATTTCTTGGCTGCAGTCCCCATTTGAGGTGATCTTGGAGCCCAAGAAAATAAAATCTGTCACTACCTCCATTTCTTCCCCGTCTATTTGCCAGGATCCCCTCTTTAATGTTCTTCAAGTTATATATAATGTATAAAAAAATGAGAAATACTGATTTTAGAGGCAAAACTAAGTATTAATCAAGGAGGATCAGAGTATTGACGGTCTACAGGTACCTTCCTCCAAGAAGCTTTTTTAAAAAGTTGTATTAAGATTGTTAAGGAATTGTGCAGCAGTTGTCCAGATGAAGTTGGAGACACTATCACAAACGTGTAGTCTTTTATTTATATAAATATGTTTAACATTCAAACTTATAGCAGTCTTTGTCATCATTCAGAAAGAAAAACGCAAGATAGTCAGGAACACAGGAATATCACGAAGCAAGTTAAACAGTATGCAGAACATGCAGAAGAAAAAAGAGAGGGAAAAGGGAAAGTCCCCTTTTATATTTATGGCAACCAATCATAGCATAGATTGCATCATGCTTGAGTCAGCACTCTCTAATCAATTATAACTGTATTCTGGCCTATTGTACACTTTACTGTTCCATCTACTAAATTCAATGTCCTAACAAACAAGGACATTCCACTATCAACAGCTATTCTCTCCTCTAATATTACTGTTTAAATAATGGGGTGGGCGTGGTTTTAGCATGATGTATCTGGCCCGCAGGCCAGCAGTTTGATAGCCCTGATCTAGAGTATATACTTCTTCAGGAACTCTTCAAATCTTCAGGAACCCATCCATCCAGACCAAAGTGGGTTTTCACCCAAAAGGCAATTAAAGGACAATGTGGGGATAGTTCTTAATGTCTTAGAGTACCTACAGCAACACAACAAAAAGCAAACTGGATTATTATTTTTTTTGAGATGCAGAAAAAGCTTTTGATTACATGTATGATAAGCTGGACAAAAAAAATCCAGTCTAACATACCAATCAATCAATAGGAAAATATGTGGATAAAGGGACTGAAATTTACCTTATGCTTTAAATTCAAAGAGATTTTCTACAAAATAATGTATAGGTGGTATTTATCCCCAGATAAATTGGCTAAAATGTATAAAGGATCCCCAAATAGTTGTTGAAAATGTAAGACTCAAATGGGAACCTTTTATCACCTTTGATGGACTTGTAAATTAGTTAACCAATATTGGAGGGAAATAGGTAATGTAATTCAAAAGCTTTTGAAAATTAATGTACAATTTAGACCAGAATTTTTTTTATTAGGGTTTGTGGATAAAACAGTGAAAAATCACATGGTGTTTTACATGATAATAGCAGCATAACGTTTATATGCTCAACATTAGAAAGATCCTATGATATCCACAACGCAGGAATGGTTAACAGGGACTTCCGATTCCTCCCTGTAGTGATGTGGCTGAGAGATTGTGGGGCTCCGCATGCCACGGCTGATTTTGCCCTGCCAGGGGACCCTAACTGGGTCAAAAGTCACCCTGGAGAGGCGACAAAGAAGGAGGGGTGCCCCAATGATTGAGGAACAACAGCGGTTGATCTGCTTGATCAGGGGAAGCCCTCCAACCTGACAGGAGAAAGGCTAGCTGCACATCAGTGTCTAGCCCAAGCTACTAGCAGCCGAAGTCCAAAAGCACGAACCAGAACAATGGTGAACAGTGTGCTTGAATCTGGGTGAGAATATCGATCTTCTCTCTTCTATTCTGTAACTGATTCCCTGGAAAAGATCCCCAAAGCAAGAAATCCTCCGAAAGTGTGGGAGGGGACTAAATCACCACCTGTCCATAGAAGCGGCAAATTAATTTTCAAGGGGGAAAAATATACTGAAATGAAATTAATAATACTATAGTTTGGATACATCTGAAAATTAAGAAAACCATTAAGATTTTACACCCTAAAGAGCTTTGATGAAATTATAAAAAAATAATAACAATTTTTTTACTTGAAAAAGTTGGAAAATAAATAACTACTGACATCTAGTGGAGAATCAGAGCATAGAACAACAGTAACTCTGACTCAGAAATTGGCAAGATGCTCAGAAACAAAGAATAATCTATTCCCTTGAACTTTAATAACCTTCAGCTAAATAGAAAACAGCTGGGAACAAAGAAAGAAAGCATACTGGGCCATTTTCAAACTTAAAAAATGCCTGCAGAAAAAGAAAACTTTAACTGTTGTCTATGCTCAAGAATTTTTGCAGAAAAACAAAAACTTTGACTCTTGGCTAATCTTCTAGGGGGGAATTTACTAGAAGGCTTCAAGGTGGCTAAACATTCTGGTTTGCAACCCTGACTGGTTAATAATTGACCCCTGAATAGAAGAATTATTATAAAATAATGTTTTCACTGATGCCTTGACAATTGAAAACACATTGGATTACAAAAACCATATATAAAGATAAGAACTATATAAGATTTGGTTGTTTGGATTTTGACATTGGCTGGTTTGACAAGGCTAACTACAGAGACTATGGTACTGGTGAAAGACTATTTGGAGGGGGGAGACAAAATGGATATTGCGTATTTGTTTGAAAGGGACAGGAAACCACACCTAATATACCCTTTCTGAAGGTTCTAGCCTGGAACATCAGAGATCTTAAAGAGTAATACTTCAAGACAAGACAAGTACTTTTCAGGAGGAAATGTACGCAATGACAATAGTATCAAACCACCATGAGATCTTCAATCTAAATTTACAATTAAACAACTCTCAGAAAACGATGATAAAGAATGAACAAAAAATCAGATAACAGAACATAAAGTAGAAGAAAGTAACTTAAATAGGGAAGCTACAAATGAAGAGAACTACAACTTAACACAAACAGAAAAAAATCTACAAGATTTTACCATGACAATGAAAATGGAAAAGATATTTTATCCTCCAGGACTTCAAAACAAATTCAAAGACAAGAAAGAAGATTTAACAAAATGGATTATAGAACTGCCAGGAAAATCATCAGAGTTTGGGAGACAAACTCCTACTCAACTTGTCCTTCTCACTCCCAAAAATACAGAAACTTCTTGGCCAGTGGAATATACTAACTTGGAAAGCTATCTGGCAAAAGAAGAAGGCTAGAATTAGATTTAAGAGATTTCATTCGACTTACCTGATGGAGTACTACATGATTAAACATTTGTTTGCATATGGTTAAAAGAACAGATAATTGTGGATATAAAGGAACCTTATAGTAAAAGGGATAAGAGATATAAGTAGTATCATATATTTTTTACAATATATGAAATGTTAAAATACTGGGATGATGTATGTGAATGGAAAGTTTGGATATTTAAAGGTAATTTGTTTTGAGAGAATTATGACTGAGAAGAATGATTTGAAAACCGAGAGGAAATTAAGCTTAAATAAGAATTTTGAAAACAGGACATATAGTGACTTAACAAGATGACTTTTACAAATATAGTTGAAATATAAGCCGTTCAGAAAAGATGTTATATGTGGATGTTATAGGATATATAAGTAGTATAGTATTTTTATAATATATGAAATATGAAAATATTGGGATGGTGTATGTAAATGAAAAGTTTGGATATTTAGGTAATCAATTGTGAGAAAACTATGACTGAGAAGAATGATTTGAATACTGAGGGGAAATTAAGTTTTAATAAGAATTTTGAAAACAGGACACATAGTGACCTAATACAATTGAAACATAAGTTAATAAGAAAAGATGTTATATATAGATGTCATTGTTATTTGTACAAACACAAAAAAACGTTTATATCCAACCTTGTATGTACTGAAAATATTGTTACGTTTATCTAATGTTGACAAAGGAGAATACCATTGGAAGAAGGGAAGATCAAGGAAACATATGTGAGTATGTGTGGGGTTTTATTTTTAATGTTTTTTGTTTGGATTTAGATTAAATTGTTTTATATATATGTTGTGAGCCGCTCCGAGTCTTCGGAGAGGAGCGGCATACAAATCCGAATAAAATAAATAAATAAAAATAAATATTATTAATATATTGATTATGGAATTATAGAAATTAATTATGATTAATTTTTTCAAATATATGAACCCAGACAACATGCTGTTTACTAAGCACTAAGGATTGTTATTGCAAAAAAATCAATAAAATATATATTTTTAAAAAGGGAATGGTTAACAGAACTGGCAACGATGGCCAAGTTAATGGTTCTCATAAGAGAAAGATCACTTTAGATGAAAGAAATTCATCTATAATTGAAGCCTTTCCTGAACTTTATGCAAGAGACGGGGGGGGGGGAAATAAAATTTTGTCATATGGATTTGATGAGTGTTAAAATTTTAAAGAAGGGGGAAAGAATTTTTTTTCTTTTTGGGTGAAATGGGACATTTCATTATAGTCTTAAACTAAGGGTTGAAAGTAAACGTTCTTTATATCCCTGTAAAAAGAAGTCGGAAGTCATTATTTATAGATATTTGTGTTTTCCTTACTTTTTCTTTATACTTTTTCACACATCTATCCCTATTCTTTTTTATTCTATCATTTTTGTTGATTATTAGTTGGTTTCTTTATGTGTACACTTTATAAAATGTAATAAAATTATTTTTAAAAACTTTATGTGTTTGGCTTAAATATTACATGATAATGGTGATGATGGTGATGGTGATGATGATGATGACAATGATGGTGTATACAGAGGCAAGGTTGGAACTTACAATAACAGTAAAAAAAGGTTCAGATGCTGTACCAGTTCTGGGAAGGCTTTTTGTTATGTCTTTCCCCAAAAGTAATTTTTAAATCTAATCTATATTTACTTCATAGAACAATAATTCAGACCAAATAATGTGCTAAACTGATGTAGAGATCATCTATGCATTCCAACCAAGCTGGATGTGCTTCATTTGCTTACTATGCCTTCCTTCAGCTAAAATAGCAATGGATGAAGCAAAGCATGAACTCCTACACATAAGCCTGATAATGCAATTAAGAAACCATCTGTTTTATTTTATTTGCAGTAACCTTAGGCAAAACCTGCACAGGTACAGAAAAGGCAGTATCTGGCTCAACAATAGTACCTCTGAGAGGGATCTAGGTGTCCTGATGGACTACCTTTTATGTATGAGCCAGCAGTGTGGTGCATCTGCCAAAGAGCCAATGCAGTCCTAGGTTCCATCAACAGAGGGAATAGCATCAAGATCCAGGGGACAGATAATACTGCTCTATCCTGCCCTAGTAAGGCCACACTCGGAATACTGTGTCCCATTCTGGTCACCATAATACAGAAAGGATGCTGAAGCTCTATTAAGAGTGCAGAGAAGAATGGCAAAGATTATAAAAGGTCTGGAGGCTAAATTATATGATGAATGGCTAAGAGAACTAGGCATGTCTAGCCTAATGAAGATAAGGCTTAGAGGTGACATGATAGCCATCTTCCAATACTTGAAGACCAGTCACAGGGAAGAGAGGATGTATTTATTTTCCATAGCACCTAATGTCATGATGAGAAGAGATGGGTGGAAGTTCATTAGAGGGAGATTCAACTTCTAATTAAAGAAAAATGTACTGATAGTGGTGGCATTATCAAAGGCTTGCTTATAGGAGTTGTGGTGCTCCATTGCTGGAGCTTTTCAAGAAGAAATTGGACAATCTTTTGTTGGGATGATATAAGGATTCCTGTCTTGGGCAAGGGGCTGGACTAGAAGATCGCCAAGGTCTCTTCCAGCCTATGATTCCAAGTCACTAAGCCATTCTATACAGATTATACCTGTGAGAAACGGAGAAGTTTAAAAATAAAACGGTCACAATTGATTAACAATAGATTAGACAATAGCCAAGCCTTGCACGTAGGCACTAGATTCCAGGAGGCTTGGCTAGAAGACACACTCAACAAGACAAAAGGATGACAGAGGGTAAACACTGTAACTGAGGGGGAGGGATAATATATTTTGTTTAGGCGATCCTGATAAGATTGTAACCTCAGAGGAGGGGCCAAGGCGTCGGGATAGGAGTGTATATAATGTTATGTGTTTGAATATTTTGGTGTGGTCTCTGGGTTTAGAACTTCCTGTTGAAGTCTCTCCCCAGGATCCACCGCGCTTTGCAAACTGCTTTTCTATTTTCTGCAGAATAAACTCTTTTTCTTACCAATCCAATTTTGTTGGTATTTTAATCACGTTTCCAACATACTGTATCACCCTTCTAAAATAATACTTCACTATTCAAGCTTTAAATCTGTTCTTAACACCACAGTAATATGTTCATCCAGGTGTTTTCTACTTTTAAAGGAATAGATTTAGATCACAAAGCCTGGGTTTTTAGAATCACATACTCTGTTCATAAGTCTGTATATCTACCTCAAATTTCAATTTAACTTCAACATGTATTCAATTATTGCCCAGTTTCCAAATTACAACATCAGAATAAATGCTTTTCCCCTTCTTACAGAGTGTATGTTAAGTGGGAAAGGGGGCAAAATATAGAGCCATAGAGATATACAGTGCATTCAGAAAGTATTCAGACCCCCTTCACTTTTGTCAATTTTGATTCTACAGCTGTTGAAATTATTTTTTTTCTCATTTACCTATCAGTACCCCATAATGACAAAATGAAAAGAGAGGTTTAGAGATTTCTCTAAATTTATTAAAAAAGAAAAAAACAAATGTCACATTGGCATAAGTATTCACATCCTTTGCAACTACACTTGAAATTTAGTTCGGGTGCCTCCCGTTTCTCTTGATCATTGCTGGTATGTTTCTATACCTTGATTGGAGTCCGCCTGTGGTAATTGATTGGACATGATTTGGAAAGACACACTCCTCTCTATAGAAGGCCTCACATCTGACAATGTACCAATCTTGGTTTCATCAGACCAGAGAATCTTGCTCGTCACAATCTGAGAATCCTTCAGGTGCCTTTTTGCAAACCCCAAGTGGGCTTTCATGTCTTTTGCACTGAGGAGAGGCTTTCTTCTAGCCACTGTGACATGAATCCCAGATCAGTGGAGGGCCGCAGTGATGGTTGTCTTTCTGGAATTCTATCCCATCTCCATACAGGATTTCTGAAGCTCAGTCCGAGTTCTTGGTCATCTCTCCTCCCCCAATTGCCCAGTTTGACTAGGCAACCAGCTCTTGGAAGAGTCCTGGTTGTGAAAAACATCTTCCATTTGAGAATTATGGAGGCCATTGTGCTCTTAAGAACTTACAGTGCAGCAGAAATTTTATTTAGCCTTCCCCAGATCTGTGCCTTGCAATAATCCTGTCTCTGAGCTCATGGCTTTTGCTCAACTACAGTATACATTGTCAGGAGTGAGGTTTTCTATAGAGAGGTATGTGCCTTTCCAAATCACGTCCAATCAATTTAATTTAGCACAGGTGGACTCTAATCAAGATATAGAAACATCAGCAATGATCCAGAGAAATGGGAGGTACCAGGGCTAAATTTCAAGTGTTATTGCAAAGGATGTGAATACTTATGCCAATGTGATATTTCAGTTTTTTCTTTTTTAATAAATTTACAGAAATCTCTAAACTCCTGTTTTCACTTTATCATTATGTGGTACTGAGTGTAGATTAATGAAAAAAAATGAATCTCAATAACTGTAGAATTAAGCTGAAACACAACAAAATTGACAAAAGTAAAGGGGGTCTGAATACTTTCAAAATGTAGATGCTCTAAATCAATACATACATTTTTAAAAATTGCAACATGTATATTTTCCAGAAAGCTTGAGTGCAGCTTTCTCCAACAACTGGAATTGTGTGAAGTGCTGTGCATCTGGTGGGAAAAGCTGCTTTCATGAAATCCTTGTTTAGTTTTTAATCTAGCGCAAAACAATGCAATGTTGCCTAAAATCCAAAGCACATTCTCTGTGTGGGTGTATCATCATAATGTTAGCAGGAAACGATAAAGCACAGAATCACATATATTACAAAATGCCAGAGAGTGGAAGAAAACAACTCTTTTAGCTCATGATTGATTGATTGATTGGTTGATTAGTTGGTTAGTTGGTTGGTTGATTGATTATAGTAAATCAAAACAACCTGGTCAACCAATAGCACTTAACTTTTCAGCCATAATTCTGAACTATTATGTCATTTTAAATTTGAAATGAAATATATTTAGAGTATAGGTTTTGGTTATTGGAAATTTAAACAGTTGAGCTGAGCAATTAGGGTTTGAATGTCAGAGTAAACTTAATTAAAATGCAGTACATTGCCAGGGTAAAATGACAGAACATGGACTCTTGTTACACATGTTTTTTAGCCATAAGGATTTTATTGTTCAGACTGAACATTAGAAATCTGAGCAGCAGCTTCTCAGTTCTTTTCAGGTCATCCAAAGAGACTTCTCTAGATTTTCTGCAGGTGTTTCCTTCTTACCATTTGATAAGTTCATTGTTTGAAGTTTTCTTAGCTTTGGAGTCCCATAGCAACGTGAAACTTTATTTTATTGTTATCAGACCACCTATGCAAATAACTACTCTGGCAATCAGTAAAGGTCAATAAAAGAAACTGGCTGGCTATCAATTAATTTGCATACAAGTTATAGAAGTAAGTGAATGGTCTTCAAAATTTAATATTAAAAGAAAAGTGTAAAATTGAATCTGCTGTGTAGTGGAAACTTACTGAGTGGAGAAACAAGCCTGTCAAAGAAACTACAATGGGGAACCAGGAAATGGCAGCATAAAGGGAGGATGTAAGATAGACATGTAGGCAAAAATTAGCCGAGTCTTTAGAGTGGGAAAAAGAAGAATACAAGTTGTAAAAACAGCTACAACAGGAAAATTAGCTGAAAGGGATAACAGGAAAGTCAAAGCTAAAACTAAAAAATAAGAAAGAAGAGCATTGTTGTAAGGAGCCATAAAACAGGGACCCAGAACTCAAAACAAGCAACTGAATATTATATTATTGTATTATATTATTAATGTACATGTGAAGTATGATTTAGTATGTTTAAGTAGCAGGAAATATGTAGCAAGCAGTCAGAAAGAGTGTAACCTCATAGTACCTCATGTACCAATGAGGAACAAGGAAGGATGTGGTGGCCAGGGACAGGTTTATATAAAGAAAGAGATATTTTGGGTTGGAACCTTGAAGAGAACCAAGCTTTGATAGCTTCTCTCCCTATTTATTGCAATAAATGAAACAAAAGGCCTTTACTGTGTCTTGGCTGGTTATTGGTCAGGCGAGTTTGCCTTTGGTCACAAAGGAAAGTAGCCAGGACCACATAACACAAGGAAATGCCATCAATCTTGAAAGCTGATAAATTACTGCTTGTTTCTTTGAAAACGGCTTTCAGTGGGCAACAGTTTTGCCTCTGAAGTTCAGAGCCACATACTCCTTTTGTGTGTTTATTGTAAATTCTTAGGGGGAACGTTATTGCCCACTGTCATATCTCCAAAGCAAAGAGCAAAATCTCAAAGGTGATTTTCCAAAAGGCAATTGGACTTTCTTGGCTTTTTCTTTGAAAATGTTTTGTTTCTCATTCAAGGAGTTTCTTCAGTTCTAACAGTTAGAACTGAAGAAGCATCTTGGATGAGAAGCAAAATATTTTCAAAGAAAAAACCAAGAAAGTCCAATTGCCTTTTGGAAAATCACCTTTGGAACAATCATGAGCTGAATGATTGAGAATCTCCATAGACAAAGAGCAAAATGATCAAAATTCTGTGCTTCTTAATAGTGTTTATTAACATGACAATAAAGTGATTCTCTGCTCTATGTCTGCTTTGAGGTCACTTCCTGTCTCGGCGAAGCTCAGAAAGGAGAGGGATTTAATTTAAAATTCCAGCTGAGTCTCAAAATGGAAAGGAAAAATGCTGCTGCTGGTGGTGCAGTCTGTTGCAAGCTGGGTGAAGAAGGTCATTTTGAGACTCTAGAAAGACCAGAGAGAAGAGCAACAAAGATGATTAGGGGCTGGAGTCTAAAACATATGGTGAACAGTTATGGGAACTGGTATATCTAGTATAATGAAGGGAAGAACTAGGTTAATAATGAAGGGAAGAACTAGGTTAATAAGAACTAGGTTAATAGTGTTCCAATATTTTGCGGGCTGTCATATAAAAGGGGGTTGACCAAGGTATCTGAGGGGAGGACAAGAAGTAGCAGATGAAAACTTATCAAGGAAAAATCCAACCTAGAACCAAGGAGAAATTTCCTGAGAGTGAGAATAATTAATCATTGGAATGACTTGCCTCCAGAAGTTGTGGGTGCTCCATCAGTGGAAGTTTTTAAGAAAACACTGGACAGCAATCTCTCCAGAATGGTATAGAGCAGAGCTTTTCAACCGGTGGTATGTGTACCACCTGCCACCACATGGCAGGTGGTATGTGACCATCCTAGAGAAGTGTAGTGGGGGAGGGGAATGAGCCAAAGCAACCCAAGCCTGAGGGGGAGGCAGCTGCAGCTGCAGGACTCTCTGGGCTTGGCAGAAGCCCCAGGAGCCGGCAGAGCTCCAGCTAATTGGCTCCAGATGATTGGTGCTTCTGGAAGCAATGAGGAGCTGGAGGTGAACTGAAGAAAAAGGGTGGGGGAGGAGAGGAGAGTCTATAAAAGAAGGTAGTTTGGGTGGGAACAGGGGGGGAAGAAACAGGGAAAGAGAAGAAGAGCTCAGCAGGCAGGGAGGAAACAGGGACAGGGAAGAAGCAGCAACTGTTGCTGGAAGAAAAGGTCCCCTGGTTCATTTTCTCCAGCCAGGAGAATGCAATCAGTGCTGATGAAATGAAAAGCCGGCAGACGAGCATGTCGGAAAGGAGGTGGATTTATTTAGTTCTGGATCAGCTGGCAGCTTGATTGGGTTACCATAAGGATTTTTGTACAGTTTTTACAGTGTTTGTAATTCAGAAGCTTGGTTTGTGTGCTTTGGTTATTGGAATATTATTGGAAATTATATTTCCCTTTAAACAAATGTAATTAGTTTTACCCCCTTATCTTGAGTCTGCATATGTCTTTTAGAAAGTTTTCTTTGAAGGTAAACCAGCTTAATTTAAGGCTAAAGCTTTTCACAATTGCTGGAGCCTTTCAGTCTCGGGTTGCAAAATTGTGACACATGACACACCTGAGGCAGCTTAAAGAAAAAAAACCTGGAGTTTATGTGTTTATTTTGTGAGCCTTTCTTGCTTTGCACTTGATTCCTGTATCTTTAAGGGTACAGGGAAGGGATTGGTGTGTGTGTATATGTGCATTCTTACTATACTGTGGAAAGAGCTCAGAAGGGAGAGAGGAAGAAGGGCCGACCAGCTACTCAGGGGTCTACAAACTTAGCAACTTTAAGAGCTGTGGACTTCAACTCCCGGAATTCCTCAACCAGCCATGATGGCTTAGAAATTCTGGGAGTTGAAGTCCACAAGTCTTAAAAGTGCCAAGTCTGAAGACCCCTGAGCTAGCTGTTAGTGATGCATATTAATAAACATGGGTAAATTCATCATACATTTGTCAGTGCAAAGGGAAAGTGATTCAGCAAAGGAACAGCCGCCAAAGAAATTAAAACTGGTACTTTTTTACTTTTTTCTACAGTTTGTAATATTTTATTAGATTATAGAATAAAATACAAAAATACCAAAGCAAATAGTAGGACACAGTGGGGAGGAAAAAGGGGGGAAATGAGGGGAAGAAGGGAAAAAGAACATACTTCCTCTGTTGCAGTAGAAGGAAGCATTAACATTGAACCTCAATTTTTTACTTTTCCATAATATTATAAACTCGCCATTTCTATAACAACCCAAATCCGCCCCCCTTTTTTTAGTCTTCAAGTTTTTGACACCTTGCTAAGCACTGGTGGTACTCAAATATTATCATGTCCTAAAAGTGGTACAATCTGTGAAAAGATTGAAAAGCCCTGGTATAGAGTCTCCTGCCTGAGCTGGGGATTAGACTATAAGACCTCAAATGTCGCTTTCAACTCTATTATTATGTGTTTTGTAAACTATTCTTCTGAGAAGGTCTTGTTAAGGTTTTTATTAATAGCTATTGAACAGCCCAAGATTAACCATTTAGTAAAAGAAGTACATGCTTAGGGCATCAAGGGAAGGAGGGAGGCCACAGAGTCTTTTCCTCCAGATATCATGTCCTTAATACCTTCACAGCCACACTCAACTGTCAATTAGCAAAATATTGGAAACATCAAGGAGAAATTGTGTGTGTGTTTGTGTGTTTGTGTGTGTGTGTGTGTGTGTGTGAAAGTCACTGTCCTGTCCTGGGCAAAACTGAGAGCAACTAGGAAAATATCATTAAGGTGGCACCCAAAGATGAGCTGCTGAGAGAATGCCCGAGGCAGCAGCAGACATGGGAGGAAGATCAAGCAGAGGAAGTGCTGTGGCAAGACAGGACTCCTGACCATTGACCAATAGCTGAGGTAGCTGACATTTAGAAATCCTACCAGTGTCTGGAAAGGGCTGGACTATAAGGCAGCACTGAGGCACTCATCATAGCAGTGCAGGAACAGGCACTAAGCACCTCTAACTGGGTTCTGGCTGCCCAATCTCCAATCTGGTGTGCATTCCAAGAAGGAGCCTGGTTCTATAAAAAGATGGCATACTAACTTTGAGCATCAAGTCTACATTGGCGCTACATTTAATATCGAGGTGGTTGAAGCTGAGATAAACTCTGACTTGTATGAACAACAGATGCTACTGTGAGAATCAATTTTACCCTTTAGCTACAAAGCTTCCTGCAACATGAAGGAAATATATTGTTCCATTTTAGAATGTAATTCACAGGAATTGTCCTTAGGAACTCATCCTCCCTTTATTTTCTTTCAATCTGGAGGGTAGTCTAGCATATGCTGAAAATTCTCCTATGATATTGTGAACACCAGTCGGCTTTAATATAGCTACTTTATTGCTGTCTTAACAAATTCAAGCAGTTTCTGATCAAATGATGACAGCGAGCTAATTAAGAACTGCCACAAACTCAGGAGGATGAAAGCAAACACTTCTGACTCAGCTGGGTGCTGCTTCTCCTTCTGACTATTCAAATCACTTTGGGGCCCACTGCCTCTCATTTTCCACCTCCCCACTGGCCCCTGCAGTTACAAACACATGTAGAGGTCACAGAACACTTTCCACACCTAAACATACTTTTCAGTAAGCCAGAGTAAACAGGTAGGTATGGTGTGCTTATCTTTGGAGAATGTCCAGACTCCACTGGCAAGAAAAACCTCTTACTGGAAACCACCCGATGAATTATATTTCCTGATTAACTCTTTACTGAGGGGCAGTTGTAAATGTAACATAAAATGCTTCTTATTTGTACCTTTCGCCTGGCAATAACTGCAGCCCATTTGACTTCCAATGTGCACTCTAATGAAATGAATAGTGAGACTGTGCTACTATTGCCACTACAAAATGCCTGCTTTTGTAACTTGGGCATAATGCTACTGAGAACTGTAGCATGTAAGACAATATATGCTTAAGATGCAAAAGGCATCTTTAGACACTCTTTGGTAATTAGCCCTGTTTTTTCAGTGTGGGGGCAGGCAGGGATTTCCATGTGAGGGTTTACTTGGGAAAAATTCAAGACCTCACTATGTTATTCAAAGAGACTTTGGGTACTTACCCATTTCATTTATTGAATAGTTTCTATAATTTAAGTTTAAATTTCTAGTTTAATAATTTTATGTTCTATATCCCAGAATCATTGGCAATATGTAACAATATATATAACTTGTTTTATTTTTATTTATTTATGAAACCAATTTATATAGCCTTCCATCTCATAAACAAGCTACTCTGAGTGATGTACAACAACTTACAATACTGTAGAAGTTCATAAATCAATAGTTAATACTCGTGGTTGTTTCTGATAAACCCTCTGTAGTATTTTCTGTTCAGAATAACAGAGTTAGAAGGAACCTTGAAGGTGTCTAGTCCAATCCCCTGCTCATGGACCCTATACCATTTCAAACAAGTGGCTATCCAGTCCCTGAAAGCCTCCAGTGATGGATCACCCAAATTTCTGAAGGAGAACCATTCCGCTGGTTAATTAATAGGAATTTTCTGCTTAGTTCTAGGTTGCTTCTCTTCTTGATTAGTTTCCATACATTGTCTCTTGTCTTGCTTTCTGGTGCTTTGGAAAATAGGTTGACCCTTATGGCAGCCCTTCAAATATTGGAACCCTGCTATCATCTCTCCCCTAATCCTTCTCTTCAGTAGACTAGACATACCCAATTCCTGCAACTGTTCTTCATATGTTTTAACTTCCCACCCTCTAATCATCTTAGTTGTTCTTCTCTGCACTCTTTCCAGAGTCTCAACATCTTTTTTACATTGTGGTGACCAAAACTGGATGCAGTATTCCAAGTGTGGCCTTACTAAGGTTTTGTAAAGCAGTATTACTTATACTTCACATGATTTTTATTCTATCCCTCTATTAATACAACCTAGGATTGCACTGAGTTTTTTTTGCCTGTGGCTGCACACTGTTGGCTCATATTTAAGTGACTGTCCACTTGGACTCCAAAATCTTTTTCACAATTATTGGTATTAAGCTAACTTTCACACAATCTGTACCCGTGTAGTTGATTTTTCTTGTCTAAGTTTAAAACCTTACCTTTATTTACGCTGAATTTCATTTTGTTAGATAGGGCCCAGTGTTCAAATCTTTTGAGATCCTTTTGGATCTTGAACATATCTTCTGGGATCTTGGCTATTTGATGAGTTTCCTTTCTATTCTCTCATCTAGATAGTTTATAAAGATATTGGGTCGAAAATGGAACATTGTGATATCCCACTGCTTATTTTCCTCCATGTGGATTTAGTTCCACTGAGGATTACACATTGAGTACAGTTTATCAGCCAGTTGTAAACCCAACTTTGTTCTTTGTGCAACTATGCTGAGGTTTTTTGTTTGTTTGTTTTCTTGTTTTTTTCCCCAGTGGTATTGAGCTAGACTGGGCTTTTATAATAATATTTTTCAGAGTTTCCCAAGCTTTTTGAGTTGATTCCCCTTTAAGATTTTCCTCCATGGGATCCTTCGCAAACTCCCTTTGACTTTGATAAAATCATCTCTTTTAAAGTCTAAGACATTGTTTTGATTATGTTCTGTTGCTTGTATCTGCTTTATATTGAATTCAAATATGAAATGGTCACTCTCCCCCAAAGTTCCTGTAACTTGCTTCACACTTCACTCAGTCAAAACCACATTAAACCATATTACAATTGAACACAATGTGTGAAGCGATTGAACACGATGCATGTGAATGTGCATATCAGAACCTGAAAGCTCTCCTTATTTAATACTAACAAATTTAGGAAGAACTAATTGGAAGTAGAGAAGCAACCTGCAAAGATGTTTAATCCACCGGTTATTTCTCCACTTCAAACACACTTCATTTCCTTCCGTGGAATTCCAAGTGGGTGCTTACTAACAATGCCTGGATATATAGAGGGCACTTGAGAGGCATGTGGATCAAATATGGTTCCTTTAGTCACATTCCCAAAGGGATGTTGCTGTAAAAAAATTAAAATGACTTCTGCCTTTTCTGCATGGAAGATACAGTGAGCTTTGGGCAGTGAAAGAGATATGATTTGATTTACATTTGTATCGAACTTTCATTATAGAGATTTTGTATTTTACCCATTTAAATAAAAAAATTTTTTTGATGAAAATCTGTCTTTTTTTTTTTTTTTTTTGCTGGTGTTGTCCCCAGTTCGGGTCTGAGCCTGGTGCTGAAGAGATGAAGAACATCAGACATGAGGTGCAGGTTTTGTTATCTTTTATTGAAGCGCTCCAAGTAAAGGGATCCTGGCCAAGGAACCTCAAACCACAGAATTAATAAAGTTTTATACATTTTCTCTGAAGTAGAAGGCGGGATAAGGTGGGATATATAAGAAATATAATCTAATAAACATTTCAATAATAATCTAACAGTTATTCTATTGGTCTCTAGCAATGCACTAGAAAGAAAGGAAAATATTATTCCTGTTTGAATGATACCCTGTTAGAAGAACATACATCTAAGGTGTTGCCAACCATAAAAAGGGTAAATATGTATTACGCAGTGAAGCACATTCCTTTATTGCTTGCTTGCCCTTTTTTCTTTCTTTCTTTCTTTCTTTCTTAATCTATCTATTCATTTATTCATTTCTTCACTTAGCATTGTCTGCTTCATGAACCATGTTGAACCAAGAGAGAGAAGACAAATAATCCACTGAGATGTTTAAGGAAGGGCATCATTAATTTCCTCTGAAATTCCCTGCTTGCTCAAACTCCTTCCCCCGCCCATGTACTGATTAAATATTCAGCAATTGCAAAGGGGCTTGGCTTCAAGGTAGGCTCCCTGGATAAATACTGGAATTCTCACCATCATTCTTGCCCCTCTGGACTACCATGGAAGGGATGGCTCTCTCTCTCTCTGGTGGCTGCTCTATTGATTGGTTTTCCAGCGTCTTCCCTCGGGGGTCTATAAGTATCACAGATATTTGACAAGTAAAGACAAGATAAAGCAGTGCTGGGAAAGGCTTTCTTTTCCATGACAGTCTGTGCTAAGCAGAACCATCACGTCCAAGGCTGTGGTCCTTTACAGGGTAATGAATTTCCTTACAGGTGGCCCCAAACTTGGGAGCTTTCTCAGAAAGTCCAATATATCCCATGACAGGAATAAAAATATTATAATCATCAGTAATGGGAACTGACAGACCCTTAAGTTCTAAGCTAAGGAATTGTCCTTGAAGATAGAAACACCTCTTGTTCTCAGTTATGGCTGGGGGGGGGATGCATCTAAATTATTATCATTGTTAAGCATACTATTTTTGAAGCTTCAGAAACTTCCAGAAAACAATCAAGTTGGATATTTAGACAACAGCCACCCTACATTGTTTATTTCTGATGTCTTCAAATAACCTTTCACCTTCATGGCTAAGACTTCAGTGACATACAGAGTGGCTGGCCTGCTTGTTTTGAGAAAACATTCATTTTACTGGAAAACCAGATATGACTTTGCAGCAGATATACAGTATGTGTAATTAAATGATGTATGAGTGATAGCAGCAATGAGGCTGACTATATTTCTCTGGTCCCAGTATGGAGAATCACCTACTGAAAAAGCAAAAGGCAAGAGAAGGTGATTTGTCAGTATACATATAACAACTCTTATTGCAGGAAAAAAAGTTAAGCTGTCAATTCTGGTCTCACTTGGGAATGCAAACAAACTCTCTGTAGGTGTAAATCCAAGGCAGGGCCATCCAAGAGAGATGCAAAAAAACTCAGCACTATGCTAGATGGAGATTTTGTTAGGGACTTGAAGTGGAATCTAAATCTATTTGTTGTTTTTAAAGGAACAGAAACTTAAACACTATATCTACAAATAGAAGACAATTGTTAAGCCCTTTGGGAAGGTAATTGGAAGAGCAGGATCTGTGTTGGCTGTGTGTGTGTTCAAGTGGTATTGTAAAGAGTGAGGCTTGTGATTTTAGACAGGTCCTCCTATTTTTTCCTCCAGAATATGATCCTCAATGGCTAGTTCCTTAATAGGTCTTAATAAGCAGAAATGTAGGAAGGGTTTTGTTAGTTTTGTTTGTTTAACAATAATGACGGACTTTATCTTCTTGCAGGAGTGCAGTGGCTCACATGGTTAGAACATTGGGTTGTAGATTAGCAAGGCTGTGTTTGAGATTCGAGTGCTGGTCAGGGTGGGGTGAGCTGCCATCCATTGCTCCAGCTCCTGCCAGGGACATGAAAGGAGCCCCTGACTGGGCATCCCCCAGGCAACGGTGATGTCACCACCTAATCATTCCTAACCAGAAGCACCTCTGTACTTCTGGCATGAGTGCGATGCGATCTTCTCTTTGAGGCAAACCACACTAGATGTATGAAATCCATGGTCTGGCTGCCTAAGACATTGATTTAATGAATATATAAAGAAGTGTTTCTTTTTAGTTGAGGGCATGCATGTGTGTGTGTGTCTGTGTGTGTGTTTGTAGAGACACAAGAAAAAAAAATAGCCATTTCCAGAATTTTTGGCACACCAAAAAGTTCACCACCATTGTCTAGCCAGGAAGGGGTGCTCTAGGTGCCCACCTTTCACCAGAAAGTCCCCTTAACATGGCCTTCTCAGTAGCAGCTTCTTCACTTTGGAGCAGCTTGATCCCCAAGTTATTATCATTATTTTCTCTGTTGCCTTGCAAGTAAACTGAGTGCTTCAGTATGGAGATACATTCCTTGTGTGTCTAATCACACTTGGCCAAATAAAGTATTCAATTCAATTCATTTCAATTCAACTCAAATGCCTATCATTCAGGAGGAAAGGGAAAACTGTCCTTTTAGGGCTTCTGGAATGGGAGACCCCTCATTAGACGGGAATAATTTGCATGGATTTGAAAGGATTGATAAATAAATACATAAATAAATGCAATTTCTAATACTGTTTGCATTAATCGTCCCAAGCACTAGAGAATTTTAATAGCAGAAGTCATGCATGAGTTTCTAATGCCACTTCATGGCACATGGGAACAATATTTCTTTCTCAGAAATGGACCCCAGCTTTAAATTGGCTGTGCCATTGCAGATTCCTATCCTATCTCTATTGCTTCTCTGCCCAATATTTTGCCATCACTTGACTTTCCTACACATGGGCAACAGCCAATTCTGACAATCATTTGATCTGTGCACTCTGATATAATAGTGCAAGTGTAATTGTTATTATCATTTATTATGTCTGTGTGGGGATACATTCCTGCAAGAACTAGTGATTACTCCAGTCTCCATATTCGACATAGTTTGTAGTAGTAATAATCAGGTAGCTCTGAGAAGCCAATTAATTTACACTGCAGACAGTTTATGTGAAACTGCACACTTGTCAGATTACAAGGAGAAAACCTCCAAAGGCTTTACTTTCAAATTGCTCTGTTTAAAGGCAAACAGAGTGAGAGCCAATAAAATGTGATTCAAGATATAAGGCATTTGTTAACAATGATTAACATGAGATTGATTTACACAGCCTTAATCTCACATTCACACAAGATAATATGCTCATTAATCTGCTGTCTAAAAATGTTTTTCTTTTCTCCATTGCTTTGCTTTTGCTTTTGTAATGAATATGCTGGTGGTGTTAGGATGGCGACAGTCTGGCAACAAAACCTCCCATTTCTTTCCCTGCAGGTTCTGTAAAGGCTTTCAACTGTTGACATTCCAGTATTGCAAAATGGCAACACAATACATGAGGAGAACCTCATGGCCCTTACTTGGGGCTCATCAACTAAACCAATTTTTTAGAACCAAAGGCTGCCTCTGGAAAATACTGGATCAAGTAGGTAGGTACTGCTTTAACACCAGTATAGCCAGTTTGGTGTGGTGATTAAAGTGCTGGCCTGGAAATCAGGAGACTATGAGTTCTAGCACTCCTTTAGGCCAGAAAAGCAGCTGGGTGACTTTGGGCCAGTCCCTTTCTCAGCCCAACTGACCTCACAGAGTGAGTTTTGTGGAAAAAAAATAGGAGGTAGGAACCTTTTATAAGCTGCTGGCTTGAGCTGTACAAAACAAAGGCAGGATATAAATTTAATATTGGTGAACCTGATTTAAGACTCTCTGTGGAAGAGTGAACTGAAAACCCAAGCAAGCCCTCTTTCTGCAGCAGCCCAGGTGCAGAAAGCCACAAACCAGTCTCCCGAAACAGTGTAGGTTAAGTGAGATAGAAATAGTTGCAAACTTAAAGTAAAGGAAAATAATATAGATTTTGAAGGCCAAATATGGATCTAGGCTCATACCTTAGCATGCATATTTTCCCAATGAAACAGACCAAGATAGGAGGACCATTTTATTATAATTTATTCAGAATTTTCTGATTAAAAAGGATTCCTCTCATTCAGAGAGGGATCCTTACATTTCATTCTCTTTTGTAGTTAATACATGAAAGAAAAATACAAAAAAGTTGATTGGACAGGACAAAAGCAACTTCCCCTTTTCATAAGAAATCAGTTACCTGCAGTTAAATATGTTAAGATGTTAATGAGGAAAAAAGTCATAATGTTGTTTGGAGTTCACAGCAGGGCAACCCAGGTACTAATTAGCACTAACACACGCTCTCTCAACAGAAGACAAACTATAGACATCCTATTAAAAGAAATACAGTCATATCCTATCCTGCCCTGTCAAATGAAAATAGTTTCTATATTGCACTTTAGGAATATTAAAAATTATCAATTACAGTAGTGGCCAAAATTGTGGAAACCTTTTGGAAAAAGTGTATTTTTGAGGTTTGATGGCTAATAGCACCACTTTTTTTGGAGTAGTACCATAAAATTATATATCAATGGAAAGATAATTTAATCAAGAATATAATGCAACATAGTTTGTTCAATTATCTGTACTGCATTCTATAAAATGTTATAGCCAAATAATCAGAAAAAGGAAGCACAACTTGCTTAGGTTGATATCCGGCAGCTTTCCTTCATCTGTTTGTAGCCAATGAACACGAGTGCTTAGAGAGCCAATCAGGTGTCATCTTGTTTTGGCTATGAGCCAATCAGATCAA
This sequence comes from Bothrops alternatus, assembly GCA_034064705.1. Lineage (NCBI taxonomy): Eukaryota > Metazoa > Chordata > Lepidosauria > Squamata > Viperidae > Bothrops > Bothrops alternatus. Next base: position 6,376,512 of record JARGCV010000019.1, on the reverse strand, counting down.
AGTAGTATTCAGTTATTTATGTCATGTATTGAAGCTGAGAGGAGGACATTTGTCAGTGTGTTATGTGACTGCTATCAAGTTGGTTGGGTTTTTTGTGTTCTTTCATTTGGTTAGCTTGTAAAACTTAACAAAATTAAAGTAATGGTGCAAAGAGTTGACTGGTTGCCCAGAAAGCAATGCAAAATTATTACTTACTTAAATATATTCTTATTCTATTACATAAACATTTTCTATTTCTCACCCTAGTACATCCACTTCAATGATCGAGTATCCTTTGTTAGCTCAAGTCCATCATCTATATTATCTGGGTTAAGCAATAGTTCAAACCTATTTCCTAATAGTTAGTTTCATACTATTTTCCAACTATTTTAAGTCTAATAATCAAATTTCCCCTTGTCTCAAAGTCTCCCTTTAGCCCACTGATTGGCAATTTAGGATACTCTCTAATAAATCAAAAGACCCCAATTTATCAACCTAATTGTAACTTTCTTCTTATGCCAACCAGGCTTCCATACAAATGTTTTTAAATCATCAAATAGATCTCCCTTCATTCTTGTGTATGTTACTTGAATTAAAGGAGACCATTTAGTTGCCAATTTTCTGGAAGAACTGGCCCATTTATAATCATTAAGTTGTCACCCTGGTAGCCCAGATCCCCATATTTGCTCTGGTATAGTTGTCTTCCATTCCATATGATCTTCTTCTTTCTTGGGTTTCTTCTGGTTTGTGTAAAAAAGTCATTTCCATTTTTAAAGTTGTTTCATTGTCAGAATTTTCAGTGAACTGTACTTGTTGATCTTTAAGGCCCTCTGTCTTGGCATTAATTTCCTTAGCTTCTGTTGTTTTTTGGATTATAGGTTCTTTAGTTGCAATCAGGGTTTTGCTTTGCAGATTTAAGTTGGCACCTTTGTCTTTCAGTCTAGATTTGATTATCTTGGTGGCTTCAAGAATTTTTCCAAGTATAAGTTTAAACATAGCCGAAGTTTTTGCTGCTCCTCCTCCATTTCTGACATATTTATAGATAGTCTTTTAAACAAAAGTCAGGAGACTTCCGGTGGCTCCGCGGGCGTTGCTGCAGCCTCCTTCGGAGGCTCCATTTTCCCGGGGTTTGTAAAGCCGCAAAACAGCGAACATCAGCTGTTTTTTGCTGTGAAAAATCCCCCCTTCGGGTGAAGAAGGGGTGAAGAGCATCGGACGTGGGTTGAGCTCCTCTAAAAATCCCCTGAAAAAGTTTTCAGGGGGAAAGAGTGAGAGCTCCCCAGGTGCTCGAAGACGCTCCTGCCCAGGGACGCTTCTGTCTGCGGACAGAATAAGACACCGCGACCATTCCTGCTCAAGATAAACCTTTAAGAGAGACCTACATGCAGGCGGAATGAATACAGGACTTTTATATTGCAAGTATTTTTTTTATATTTTATATTTTACTTCTGACCACAACCGCTTTTTCAATCAACATAATGTATCCAAGATGGCGATCGCTCTCACTGTAAAGGGAAAGTGACTGGAAAGTGAAAGTGACTAGAGCGATCGCTCAGATTTAAACAGAGCTATTTAAACAGATTTAAATCCTATAAATTACAATTAAATTTAGATTTGAAAGAAGAAAAGAAGAGGAATATATATTTAAAGATTCTTTTTTTATTTAAAGTAATTTTTTAAAAGTGACTGAATATAGAATGGCTGCCAGACAAACAAAAATAGCTTCTGCAAAGGTGGCAGTATCTTCTCCGGCTCAGCCCTCTAAATTACAAGCAAGTACATTTTCTGCTCCCCCAGCTTCTTTAACATCTACAGAGTCTCAAGCCCCCTTGTCTACTCAATCCCCTCCAGAAATGTTTACCATGAAATATTTGCAGGCTGCATTATCAACAATGACTGAAAAATTGGAGAGAAAGATTGAGGAACAAGTTAAAGGTGTAACTGAGGAACTGGAGACAATTAAAGAAACAATCGAGACTCACAATATTGTGATAAGAGAAGATATTGTGGCTGCTATTAAGGGGGTTTGGGATTATACGTTGAGAGTTGAAGAGAAGGTGGAAGGGGTTGAGCAACAAATTGAGGGAAAGCTTGATGAAATTAAAACTGATATACAAGATCAAGCAGTCATGGTACAATATAATCAAATTATGTTGGCTATCAGAATTAGAGGGTTGAAGGAGGTTGCAAATGAGAATCAGGAGGACTTGAGAAGAATTTTTGAAGAAGCTTTGGCACAATTTTTAGAAGATGGAGTACAAAACGTCTCTTGGCAGATTGACCGGATTTACAGAGTTAATTCATGGATTGCAAGACAAAGAAATTTACCTAGAGACATTGTGATTTATTTTGTCACAAGGAGATTCAGAAATCATGTTTTTACAATATCTTATAACAAGAAATTAAGTGTTGCTGGTCAGGAGGTTGTGGTTTTGAAGGAGATTCCTCCGAAGATGTTAAGAGCAAGAAAAGATTATGCATTTTTGGTGGCTGAACTTAAAAAACGCGCTTTACAATTTAGGTGGGAGGTTCCAGCCGGGCTGTCATTATTTTACCAGGGTAATAGATATCGCTTGAACGCTGTTGGGAAAGCAAAAGATTTTTTTGAGAATGTGCTGAAGGCTGGTAAACCCCCATCCCCAACACCAAAAAGTGCAGATTCACCAAAAGAAAGAGATATGGATTTAAAACAACAAGTGTCTTCAGAGTCACAACTCCTTGCAGCATCAGGAGTTGATAAAGGAGTTTTGTCGGAGCAGCCCGCGTGGAACATTGATATTTTTCAGCCTTTGGAGGTAGAGAAGATTAAATATCAAAGGCAAACAAGAGCAACTACTAAACGCATGGAACAACAAGAAAAGGAACAACAAGTACGTACAATTCAAGCTGTATCTACATGTCTGGAAGCCATGGGAGCAAGACCAAAGAAGAAAATGGATGAAAAAGTTGATTTGGCCTTGCAAAAGCTTTCTCAAGTTGGTCATGTCAAATAAATATTTGACATGGAATGTCAATGGTTTAAATTCTCCACAGAAAAGGAAGAAGATATTTCATTATTTGACTCAATGTAAAAATGATGTGATCTGTTTACAAGAAACACATATTAGAATTACGGATCAGAAATATTTGATAAATAATAAATTAGGTTTACACTTTGTGGCAGTGGCTGCTGAGAAGAAGAATGGAATTGTTATCTATGTTAAAATCATATAAAAGCTAAATTAATAGAATCAGACATACAAGTAGATATTTAGCAATTGAAATTTTAAAAGATGGGAAGAAAGTTCTTTTGATGGGTATATATGCACCAAATCAACAAGGAAAATTTTACAAGTTAATACATAAAAAATTAACACAATTTGATTATAGGTCTTGTATTTTAATGGGGGATTGGAATGGCGTTATAGATATTGGATTAGACAAAAAGAAGACATCACCAATTCCTCAAACACGTTCTATGTTGCCTAAATCTTTTTTTGATATAAAGGATGATTTTGATTTAATAGATATATGGAGAGAAAGACATGGTAAAGAGCAAGAATTTACTTTTTTTTCTGATAGACATCAGTCATTTTCTAGAATTGACTTTATACTAACTTCAAGTGATGTTCTTTTTAGTTTAAAGAAGGTGAAAATCCTACCCAAAGTTTTAACAGATCATAATCCGGTCTCGATGGAATTAATGGAAAGACAGAGACCCAAAAGATCTTGGAGACTTAATGAAAATTTGTTTAAATATGATACAAATGTGAATGAATGTAAAAATGTTATGAAGGAATTTTTTATGTTAAATTTGCATAAGGATACAACAATAGAAATGGTTTGGGATGCTAGTAAAGCATATATGCGTGGAATTTTAATTGATATGAATAAAAGGTATAGACGTAAACAAGAGGAAAAAAGGAAGGAGTTAGAAGAGGAAATAAGAAAGAAAGAGCAATTATTAATAAAGAGACCAGATGATAAAAATATTAAAGAGGGGATTAAGGTTTTACAGAAACAATTTGATTTGTTGATGACAGATCAAGTTGCTAGGAATATACAATATGCAAAACATAATACATTTTTTAATTCTAATAAGCCTGGCAGATGGTTAGCATACACATTAAGGAAAAAACAAAAATCCCGTATAATTGAAAAAATAGAATATAAAGGGAAGGAAGTGTTTCAACAAGAAATTATTAAGAAAGCTTTTTTAGAATATTATTCCAAGTTATATGCTGAAGAGAAGATACAAGAGAATGAGATAGATACTTTTTTGCAAGATGAAAATGTATTGGTAATCAGCAATGAACAAAGAGGTAGATTAAATGCATTGATTACATCAGAAGAAATAATTTCAGCGATTAAACAATTGAAATTGGGAAAATCTCCTGGGACTGATGAGTTAACAGCAATTTATTATAAGCACCTTCAAATGGAAATGGTGGAACCTCTTAGAGAGCTATTTGTTAATATACAAGAGGGTGGTCAGGTTCCACCTTCATGGAAAACAGCCTATGTTTCTTTAATTCCCAAAGAGGGAAGAGATAATGCTCAACCAGAAAATTTTAGACCTATTTCATTGCTGAATACGGATTATAAGATTTTTGCAAAAGTGATGGCTAATAGATTAATGACAGTTTTACAACAAATAATTCATTCAGACCAAACTGGTTTTTTACAAGGGAGACAGATGAAAGCTAATGTTAGACAACTCATTAATATATTAGAATATTTGGAGACGCACATTCAGGTGCCCGCAGTTCTTATGTTTTTGGATGCGGAAAAGGCATTTGATAGATTGAATTGGTTGTTTTTGAAAAAATTGATTGCTCGTATGGAAATGGGGAATCAGTTTATTAACTCCATATTGGCAATTTATCAGAAACAAACAGGACAGATTATTGTGAATGGTGATTTAAGAGATTCATTTAATATAGAGAAAGGTACTAGACAGGGATGTCCATTATCCCCTTTGTTATTTGTTTTAACTTTAGAAGTTTTACTGAATAGGATAAGAAGAGCAGATGATTTAAAAGGTATAAAGATTAGACAACAAGATTATAGATTACGTGCTTTTGCTGATGATTTGGTTGTGACATTGACTCAACCAATACAATCAGCCAAGAGATTGATGGAGATAATTAAAAATTATGGTAGGGTATCAGGTTTTAAATTAAATATATCTAAGACAAAGATGTTAGTTAAAAATTTAAATACTAATTTAAGACAGGAATTGGAAAAAATAACAGGATATGAAATAGTTAAGAAAATTAAATATTTAGGAATTGACATAGAAGCTTCTAATGGGAAGTTGTATAAAAATAATTATGAAGTTTTCTGGAATAAGATACAAATAGAGATGGAGAAATGGAAGAAATTACAATTATCTATGTTGGGTAGGATAGCAGCAGTTAAAATGAATGTATTGCCTAAATTTTTATTTCTTTTTCAAATGTTACCTATACTTAAAAAGGATGCGAATTTGGAGGAGTGGCAGAAGGGTATTAATAGATTTATTTGGAATGGCAAGAAACCGAGGGTTAAATTGAAAACTATTCAGGATATAAGGGAAAGAGGTGGTTTGAAAATGCCTAATTTTAAGTTATATTACCACGCTGCTGTTTTAGTAGCGATAAGTGATTGGGTTAATTTAACTAATGATAGAATATTGAATATTGAAGGGTACGGTTTATTATATGGTTGGCATGCATATTTAGTTTATGATAAAAAGATGGATAGGAGATTCAAAGAGCACCTATTGAGAAATGCTTTGCTGCGTGTTTGGGAAAAATATCGGTATAAATTAAATGATAAGATTCCTGTTTGGACGGTTCCCAGACACGCAATAGAGAATATAAATAGAGCACAATTACAAGATGTGGTGTCTTATGAGAAACTCCTGATTAAAGAAGGGAATCTTTTATTATTGAAGTCTCTGAATAATTTAAGAGAGGAAGGAATAACCCTTATCTGGTTACAATACTTACAATTGCAGACTAGATGGAAAAAAGATTTGAACATGGGTTTATCTCAAACAGATGAAAATTTAATTAAACAAATTAGAGACCAAAGGCCAATGCATATTAAAAGATTGTATAATGTATTGATAGAAATTGATTCTGAGACTGAATTAGTTAAGGACTGTATGATAAAGTGGGGGCAAAATTTCGGACAACCAATTATGATGGAAATTTGGGAGAGGATCTGGGTGAAAAATGTAAAATTTACACAAGCGCAACATTTAAGAGAAAATTTTTATAAAATGTTTTATAGATGGCATTTGGATCCAAAGAAATTATCATGTATGTACCCTAATTTTAAACCTAATTGCTGGAGATGTGATTGTATGGAGGCTACTTATTTTCATGTATGGTGGACCTGTAGAAAAATCAAGGCTTTTTGGATAAAAATATGGTGGATATGCAAAATATTTTGAAAAAACGTATTGAATTTTCACCACAGCTGTTCTTATTAGGTATTATAAAGGACTGCACCACCATTGAGATGAACTTAATTTTGAATTTGATAAGACTGTTGGTTGGACAATACTGGAAGAAGGTAGAATTACCATCCATCGAGGAATGGACTTTGAAAGTCATAAATTTGGTGGAAATGGCCAAAGTATCTGCATATTTGAAAGATCACTCAAGCCTATAATAAACAATTAAGTGTTGCTGGTCAAGAAGTACAGGTGTTGAAGGAGATACCTCCCAAAATGTTGAGATCAAGGAAAGATTATGCATTTTTGACAGAGGAACTTAAAAAAAGAGAGATACAATATAGATGGGAGGCTCCAACTGGACTTTCCCTCTTTTTTCAAAATAACAGATACCGTTTGATTACAGTTGCTAAAGCGAGAGATTTTTTTGAGAATATACTGATGGCTGGTAAATCTACTTCTCCAAGACCTAAGAGGGCGGTTCTTGTAAAAGACATAGAATCACTACAACTTATGGAACCTCAGCTAATTTCAACGTTGGATATGGATAAAGGAGTCGTAGCTGAGCAGCCAGTGCAGTGTATTGATATTTTCCAACCTTTGGATGCAGAGAAAGCTAAAGAGCAAAGGCCTATACGTGAAACTACAAAGAATAAAGTACAATCAGTTTATACAAAGCAAGTTGCATCGACATCTTTGGAAGCCATGGGAGCAAGGCCTAAGAGGAAGGAAGAAGTTGATCTGGCCTTGCAGAAGTGTTGTAATATGTTGTGATACATGAGGCTTGGATGGGCTTGCAACAAAGAGACTGTACCATGTGACTTTAACATGCTGTTTGGAAGCAACAGGAAATGGAGGAGGAGCCAAGAGGTGGAATCCATTGGCCACATCAGAGGGACAAGCCATGTGCTTCAGGACAAAGGACTTGCCATATGGCCTAGGGACAGGAAATAAGGGGGGCTAAGAGGTGGATGGACATTGTACCAAGGTTTGAATCCATTGGCCACAGGGTGGCCCTGCAGTGTAGCCTTGTCATTGGCTACTGAGAATAACATTGTCATTGGATGTTTGTAACCATGTGATGCATTGTGTAACCGCCCATTGTAACATTCAATAAATAGGGGAGGCAGTCTTTTGTCACCATGTTGCTTCACCCAGAGGTCACAAGGTTGCTTCACCCAGAGAAATGTGATCAGCATGTGTCTCTTAATTCGGCGATCGTGAAGGACCCGCCATTGATTGGGGTGCTATGGGGTGCCCCAGATCAGAATTGAAGGCTTGCCTGCGGAGGGCCAAGCATCAAGTGGTGACCCCGACGTGATGTGATGTGGAATCACGCCCTTCTGACATCTCACTACCTACCTCGCCTAATAAGGCCCCATCTTTAAGTAAGTATGAGACAGAAGCTTTGCTTAGCTTAGTCAGGAGACCAAATTATGTTCAGAAACTTAATTAGACTGTTTTCCCTGTCACTCAGAAAGAATTGTATCTTTTATTGGCTTTTTTGAGAAAATTGTATCCCTCCTAACTGGGGGAGGGGCAAATTAGACCTCGCCTCATGGCAATAGGCATCTGGCCCCAGCCTCGCCAGATTTAATATCTGGCCCCATTGCTGAGCCTCGCCAGATTTCCTAGCCCATAGGTATCTGGCTCAACTGCGGAGAGCCTCGCCAGATGTCCTAGCCCATGACAAGGCTGTATTGTCACACGCTTGACTTTACACTATGCAAAAACAGAGCAAGCTAAATTGGCTAATCCTCAGGCTTTCAAAAAGCAAGCCCTGAGACAAAAAATCTTACGATCTGACTCTAAATTTGCCCCACTGGAGGAACAATCCTCCTGGCGTTTCTTCAGCAAGAAACACCCCCCCCCCCGTGAGTATGTGGGTGGAATTCTCCAAGGATCAAAGGGGGGAGAGCTTTGATGTTAATTGTTAGAACCTTAATTATGCAACTAACAAAGATTCACAAATGTGCCTTCGCGTAAGGAGTTTAAAAAGTATTAATGTTTGTTTGGCATTGTCTCTTTTACATCTTAAAGGGACCACAAAAATTGCTGATTGGATTAAAATTGGCTTGTGTGGGGAGCTTCTGCTTCTTTCCAAATTCTCCTTACGTGAAAGAATTGTATGCATGGCTATTTCAAAAGGCTATCTTCTTTTTCTTCTCCTGTAGCTATTGGCTTGGAACATAGTCATTGTTATCAGGATTCCTTCTGTTTCTCCTGCCCTGTCTCCTAAAAAATCTTAAAAGTCTGTTTCCCCTTCAGACTCAGAAAAAGCTTTCCTATGCTAATTCAGTCCTCTCTCTCACCTTTTAACTTGCAAAAAACTCCCTCTGACTCAGAGCAGGCTGAGTTAATAACTGCCTCTGCTTATCTGGTTTGATCTTACTTCTGCTAATTCAGTCTTTACTGCCTCTTACCTTTCAACTTGTTAAAAAATCTGTAAGCCTGTTGCTTCTGATTCCTTATATATAAAAAAAAGGGAAAATACTTCCTGAAATATCCATTGATTCAAAATGCCTTGTTTGCTTGTTAACTCTTCCTTCCTTGCAGGGCCATTTTCTCCCCCCCCCCTTCTTTTGTCCTTTTCCAGAGGTTTATTTGAAGACTGTTTGTCACCTGAAGACCATAAAGGGGCCAAAACTTTAGGTTTCCAAGGAAAAGGATGGCTGTAAACGGAGACTCAAATTACATTTGAATTGGAATTCCCTTCTCTTTGAATCTGTTCCCGCCTCCTCTCTCTCACCCCCCTTCCTCCTCTTTGAATTCCCTCCTCTCTCACACCCCCCTTCCCTGGTTGTTTCTCAATTTACATATGAATCTGTGTTACTTTCTCTCTCTTATACCTTCCCTCCAGGTTGTTTTGCTTAAATAAACCATAGCTTCCTTTCTTTATTATGATTTCTTTGCCAATTCTGCCTTTCTGATTGTCTGCCAAATTTGTCTTTTCTCATTTCTCCTTGCCTATCTTGAATTTTATATTTCCTAGTCTTAATGAATTTTAATTTTGTCTCTTTCTTATTTCTTTTTGATGATTTAATTTTTGTGACAAATCATTGCTGCTTTGCATTTTTTTGTTTCTCACCATGCTATGTTGCTGTATGCATCCAATTGTTGGATCTGATAACATTTCAGCACAGAACAAACATGTTTTCTCCCTTAATGGTCTGCCTTATGAGTTTGCCTTGCCTCACAAACCTTTTCCTTAATATGTTCAAATCTCTCTTTCTCTCTCTCTGAATCCTTCCTTACTTTGTGTTAGGCATTAATCACACAGTTTCATCAGTTAGTAACAAGATCTTGTAACAACTATCCCTTGCAGCTAGATTATAAAGCTAAATAATGTGACAAAGAATAACAACATGTGCTGATTCTGTTCCCTTGTTTGATTTTGGTGAAAACTTTGAAACTTTGTACAACTTCTCAAAAGACAATGCTCTCACATCTGACAAAGATTAGATCTTATGTGGAAGGAAAATGCACATTGGTGAACATCCCAGAATTGGTCTGGTATATTTACATTTCTGACAACACACACAACATTTCTGGCACAATGCATCCACAAAACAATTCTTTATCACAAGAAACTGTATGCTTTGTTTTGCTGATTTTCCTGACTACCTAATGCTAGGTGGCTCAAGGAATGGGTTTTCAATATCATAATGTTTCTAGTATTTTGTGTAACAATCTGTTGCTGTGTACAAATGCATTTTCCCCCACTGCAAAACCTGTGCAAAACCTGTGTAAGCCTCCCTCTTCTAACCATCTCCTGGAAAAGAGCCCAAGAACCAACTGTTGCCTCTGATGAATGGACAGAGATGTTTCTATGATGGCAACTTCTGAGGACACAGATGACAAGCTTATGTGCCTAGGATCATGTACAGAACCGGATCATGTACAGAACTGAACGGTGCATAGGTGGAAATAACCCACAGCTGCTAAAAATAAAATAAAAAAAGTTGATATGTTGTAATATGTTGTGATACATGAGGCTTGGATGGGCTTGCAACAAAGAGACTGTACCATGTGACTTTAACATGCTGTTTGGAAGCAACAGGAAATGGAGGAGGAGCCAAGAGGTGGAATCCATTGGCCACATCAGAGGGACAAGCCATGTGCTTCAGGACAAAGGACTTGCCATATGGCCTAGGGACAGGAAATAAGGGGGGCTAAGAGGTGGATGGACATTGTACCAAGGTTTGAATCCATTGGCCACAGGGTGGCCCTGCAGTGTAGCCTTGTCATTGGCTACTGAGAATAACATTGTCATTGGATGTTTGTAACCATGTGATGCATTGTGTAACCGCCCATTGTAACATTCAATAAATAGGGGAGGCAGTCTTTTGTCACCATGTTGCTTCACCCAGAGGTCACAAGGTTGCTTCACCCAGAGAAATGTGATCAGCATGTGTCTCTTAATTCGGCGATCGTGAAGGACCCGCCATTGATTGGGGTGCTATGGGGTGCCCCAGATCAGAATTGAAGGCTTGCCTGCGGAGGGCCAAGCTTCACAGAAGCTTCTACAAAAAGGTCATGTCAAATAAATATTTGACATGGAATGTGAATGGTCTAAATTCTCCACAGAAAAGGAAGAAGATATTTCATTATTTGAAGCAATGTAAAAATGATGTAATCTGCTTACAAGAAACTCATATTAGAATTTCTGATCAGAAATACTTGATTAACAATAGGTTGGGGACACAATTTGTGGCAGCATCTTTAGAGAAAAAAAATGGAATTGTTATTTATATTAAAAATCATATAAAAGCGAAATTAATAGAAGCAGATACTCAAGGTAGATTTTTAGCTATTGAAATTTTATTAGATGGGAAGAAAGTTCTTTTGATGGGTATATATGCTCCAAACCAGCAACAAGGTATATTTTATAAGTTATTACATAAAAAATTAATACAATTGGATTATAGATCTTGTATTTTAATGGGACATTGGAATGGTATTCTTGATGTTGGTTTGGATAAGAAAAAACTCTCATCTGTTCCGCAATCGCGTACTATCTTGCCTAAATCTTTTTTTGACATTAAGGATGATTTTAGCTTGTCAGATGTATGGAGAGAAAGACATGGTAGGGATCAAGAGTTTACTTTCTTTTCCGATAGACATCAATCATTTTCTAGAATTGATTTTATTTTAACTACTAGTGATTTTATTTTAAGCTTAAAGAAAGTAAAAATTTTACCTAATGTATTGTCAGACCACAACCCGGTTATGATGGAACTAAGGACTGGTCAGTCTTCTAGAAGATCTTGGAGAATTAATGAAAATCTGTTTAAATATGATATGAACGTGGAAGAATGTAAAAAGGCTATGAAGGAATTTTTTATGTTGAATATGAATAGGGAAACGACAATAGAAACGGTGTGGGACTCTAGTAAAGCTCATATGCGTGGTATTTTAATTGAAATGAATATAAGGTATAGACGTAAACAAGAAGAAAAAAGGAGAGTTTTAGAAGCGGAAATAAGGAAAAAAGAGTTATTATTAATAAAGAAACCAGATGATAGTAACATTAAAGAAGGGATCAAGATTTTACAGAAACAATTTGATATATTGATGACTGACCAAGTTGCCAGGAACTTACAATATGCTAAACACAATACATTTTTGAATGCTAATAAACCTGGCAGATGGTTGGCTTACACATTAAGGAAAAAACAAAAAAAATCCCGAATAATTGAGAAGGTAGAATATAAGGGACAAGAAGTATTTCAACAAGAACTTATTAAAAAAGCTTTCCTAGAGTTCTACACCAAATTATATTCTGAAGAGAAAGTTCAAGAGAAAGAGATTGATGCCTTTTTACAAAATCAAAATGTTTTGAAAATTACGTTGGATGCACGGATTACATCAAAAGAAATTATTGCTGCAATTAAGCAATTGAAAACGGGTAAATCTCCAGGAACTGATGGTTTAACAGCAATTTATTATAAATGTCTGCAAGAGGAAATGGTGGAACCTTTGAGAGAGTTATTTGTAAATATACAAGAGGGTGGCCGGGTTCCACCTTCATGGAAAACGGCTTATGTCTCCTTGATTCCTAAAGAGGGAAAAGATAATGTTCAAGTAGAAAATTTTAGACCTATTTCGTTGCTAAATACAGATTATAAGATATTTGCAAAAGTTTTGGCCAATAGATTAATGACAGTTTTAACTCAAATAATTCATTCAGATCAAACTGGTTTTTTACAAGGGAGGCAGATGAAAACTAATGTCAGACAGCTTGTTAATATATTGGAATATTTGGATAAACATATTCAAGTGCCGGTAGTTTTAATGTTTTTGGATGCAGAAAAAGCTTTTGATAGACTGAATTGGGCATTTTTGAAAAGACTTGTTGTTAAGATGGGAATGGGGGATCAGTTTTTTAACTCTATATCAGCAGTTTATCAGAAACAGACAGGACAGATTATTGTGAATGGACAATTAACAGACTCATTTAATATAGAGAAAGGTACTAGGCAGGGTTGTCCTTTATCCCCTTTACTGTTTGTCTTAACTTTAGAGGTGTTACTGAATAGGATCAGAGCTTCAGATGAATTAAAAGGAGTACAAATTAGACAACATGATTATAGATTATGTGCTTTTGCGGATGACCTACTTGTGACTCTGACCCAGCCAATACAGTCGGCTCAGAAATTGATGGAGATTATTCAAAATTATGGAAGAGTATCAGGTTTTAAATTAAATTTATCTAAGACAAAGATGTTGGTTAAAAATTTAGATGATAAATCAAAACAAGATTTGGAAAGAATAACGGGTTGTGAGATAGTTAAGAAAGTCAAATATTTAGGAATTTTTATAGAAGCTTCAAATGGGAAACTATATAAGAATAATTATGAACTTTTATGGAATAAGGTACAAATAGAATTGGAAAATTGGAAAAAATTACATTTGTCTATGTTGGGTAGGATAGCTGCAGTCAAAATGAATATATTGCCGAAATTTTTATTTTTATTTCAAATGCTACCAATACTTAAAAAGGATGGGAATTTAGATGAGTGGCAGAAAGGTATCAATAGATTTATCTGGGATGGCAAGAAACCGAGGGTTAAATTAAAAATTATTCAAGATATAAGAGAGAGAGGTGGTTTGAAAATGCCTAATTTTAAGCTATATTACAATGCAGCAGTTCTAGTAGCAATAAGTGATTGGATTAACTTAACTAATGAAAGAATATTGAATATAGAAGGGTACGGGTTACTGTATGGGTTTCATGCGTATTTAGTTTATGATAAAAAGTTGGATAGGAGCTTTAAAGAGCATTTATTAAGAAATTCTCTGCTGCGTGTCTGGAAAAAGTATTATTATAAGTTAAATGGGAAAATCCCTTTTTGGACAGTTCCCAGGCATGCAATAGAGAGTGTAAATAGACAACAAAATCAAGATGTGGTGCCCTATGAGAAGCTTTTAATTAAAGAAGGAAATAACCTAGAACTGAAATCACTAAATAGGCTAAAGGAAGAAGGATTAGCTCACAATTGGTACTCACATGTACAACTTCAGGATAGATGGTATAAAGATGTCAAGATGGGTTTTTCCTCAGAGGATGAAAAATTAATTAAACAAGTTAGAGATCAAAGAACTATGCACATTAAAAGATTATATGATGTATTAATTGAAATTGATTCTGGAAATGAATTAGTTAAAGATTGTATGATTAAGTGGGAAGGTAATTTTGGATATTCAATTACGATGGAAACTTGGAAAAGGATATGGGTGAAAAATGTAAAATTTACACAAGCACAGCATTTAAGAGAAAATTTTTATAAAATGTTTTATAGATGGCATTTAGACCCAAAAGAATTATCAATTATGTACCCAAATATGCAACCCAAGTGTTGGAGATGTGATTCCATGGATGCTACTTATTTTCACATTTATTATTATTTATTATTATTATTATTTATTTAATTTCTATGCCGCCCTATTCCAAAGAACTCAGGGCGGCTCACAGCATGATAGAAATTACAATAAACACATATCTATAAAAAACCCTTAAGCTAAAAGAAACCAATCACTCCACAAACATACACAGAAACATACACTGGCTAGGGGCAAGGTGTTAGCTGCCCCAGGCCTGCCGGCAAAAGTATGTTTTAAGCAATCTACGAAAGGCGAAGAGGGTGGGGGCGACACGGATCTCCGGGGGAAGTTGGTTCCAGAGGGCCGGGGCCGCAACAGAGAAGGCCCTTCCCCTAGGCCCCGCCAGGCGACACTGTCTGGCTGATGGGACCTGGAGAAGGCCCACTCTGTGGGCCCTAACCGGCCGCTGGGATTCATGGGGCAGCAGACGGTCCCGTAAATAACCTGGTCCAATGCCATGTAGGGCTTTATAGGTCATAACCAACACTTTGAATTGGGTTCGGAGACCAATTGGCAGCCAATGCAGCTCGCGGAGTGATGCCGAAATGTGGGCATTTCTAGGCAAGCCCAACACTGCTCGCGCGGCTGCATTCTGCATTACCTGAAGTCTCCGAACATTTTTCAAAGGTAGCCCCATGTAGAGAGCATTGCAGTAGTCGAACCTCGAGGTGATAAGGGCATGAGTGACTGTGAGAAGAGACTCCCGGTCCAAATAGGGCCGCAACTGGTGCACCAGGCGAACCTGGGCAAATGTCCTCCTCGCCACAGCCGAAAGATGATGTTCCAAATTTAGCTGTGGATCGAGGAGGACACCCAAGTTGCGGACCTTCTCCGAGGGGGTCAAAAGCTCCCCCCCCCAGGCTAATGGACGGATAGATTGAAATATCCTTGGGAGGCAGAACCCATAGCCACTCCGTCTTGTCGGGGTTGAGTTTGAGCCTGTTGGCACCCATCCAAACCCTAACAGCCTCCAAACATCGGCACATCACTTCCGCTGCTTCACTGAAATGACACGGGGTGGAGATGTAAAGCTGGGTATCATCAGCATACTGATGATATCTCACCCCGTGTTGTCGGATGATCTCGCCCAGTGGTTTCATGTAGATATTAAACAGCAGAGGGGAGAGGACCGATCCCTGAGGGACCCCACAAGGGAGGAACCTAGGGGTTGACCTCTGACCCCCTGCCAACACCGACTGCGACCGACCAGTGAGGTAGGAGGTGAACCACCGCAAAACAGTGCCTCCAACCCCCAACCCCTCCAGTCGGTGCAGAAGGATACCATGGTCAATGGTATCGAAAGCCGCTGAGAGGTCAAGTAGCACCAGGATAGTGGATAATCCCCTATCCCGGGCCCGCCAGAGATCATCCGTCAGCGCGACCAAAGCAGTTTCCGTGGAGTAGCCGAGCCTGAATCCTGACTGTTGAGGGCCCAGATAATCGGCCTCATCCAAGGACCATTGGAGCTGGAGTGACACCACCTTCTCAACAACCTTCCCTATAAAGGGAAGATTGGAGACAGGACGGTAGTTGTTTAAAACAGCTGGGTCCAGGGAAGGCTTCTTGAGGAGGGGGCGCACAATTGCCTCCTTGCAGGGAGCCGGAAAGGACCCCTCCCTCAAAGAAGTGTTGACAATCTCCTGAACCCAGCCCCGCGTCACCTCCCTGCTGGCCGAAACCAGCCAGGAGGGGCACGGGTCCAATAAACAGGTGGCGGAGCTCACAGCTCCAATGGCCTTGTCGACTTCATCAGGTGCCACCGGGTCAAACTCCTCCCACACAACAGGATCAAGACGAGTCCCTGTCATCTTGACTGAATCATTATCAGCCGATACTGCATTCCAATTGGAGTCAAGGTCCATCCGAATCTGGGCGATTTTATCTGCGAAAAACTTATTAAAGTCCTCAGCACTACCCTGCAAGGGTGCATCAACCCCCCCCTGATTAAGGAGGGAGCGAGTTACCCTGAACAGGGCGGCTGGGCGGGATTCCGCAGATGCAATCAAGGCAGAATGATACGCGCATCTTGCCGCCTTGAGCGCCACCTGATAAGTCTTGATATAAGATCTTACAAGTGTTCGGTCAGATACGGATTTGCTTTTCCTCCATCGCTTCTCTAGGCGTCTCTTCTGGCGCTTCATCCCCCTGAGTTCCTCAGTAAACCAAGGAGATCTCCTGGGTCTGCTACCACAGAGAGGTCGCAGCGGCGCAATCCGGTCAAGAGCCCCCTTCGCAGCCATATTCCAGGCCGTAACCAGGGACTCTGCCGAACTGTGAATGAGAGAATCCGGTATTTCCCCAAGCGTCCTCTGAAAACTCTCTGGATCCATCAGACGTCTGGGGCGGAACCACCTAATCGGTTCAGCCTCCCTGCGGGGGAGGATTGGAGCCTTGAAAACAAGCCGCAACAGAAAATGGTCTGACCATGACATAGGCAAAATATCTAAGCCCCTTAAATTCAGATCATTGCTCAACTGTTCTGAGAGGAATACCATGTCGGGAGTGTGTCCCCTCTCGTGAGTCGGACCCTGAACTACCTGAGTCAGGTTCATGGTTGCCATGGTGGCCATGAACTCCTGCGCCAACCCAGAGGATTCGCCAAGCGATGGAAGATTTAAGTCCCCCAAGACAATAAGCCTGGGGAACTCAACCGCCAGCCCAGCAACCCCCTCAAGTAGCGCAGGCAGGGCTATTGACACGCAGCTGGGAGGCAGGTACGTGAGCAACAAGCCCACCTGAACCCCTAGGTCCAACTTCACAAGGAGCAACTCACAACCCGCAATCTCAGAAACAGCGAGCCTGCGTAGGCTAAAGGTCTTCTTGGCTATAATAGCCACTCCTCCCCCCCTTCCCTGGGGTCGTGGCTGGTGCCATACCTGAAACCCGGCTGGACACATCTCAGAGAGAGGAACTCCTCCCTCCGGGCCCAGCCAGGTCTCGGTCACACATGCGAGGTCGGCCTCCTCATCCAGGAGAAGATCATGGATGAGGGGAGCTTTATTTACAACCGACCTGGCATTGAGCAGCAGCAGCCTGAGCCCAGGGTCTGGATTTCGCCCATTACCAGTACTTCGGGTTGAACTCACAGGGTCGGAGCAAGGGATCGCTTTTAGACAGCGAGCTCTTGTTCCCCGGGAATGGCCTACCCTATGGCTCCCACCATATCTGCCTCTCCCCAGCAAGACCGGTATACTTTGGCCCTCTATCACCCCAGAGCCAGCGTCTCCCCCCCCCTCCGCCTCTGCCATGCCAGGCAGGCTAGCCAGTTCATCACATTCATTCCACTCAACCACAACTCCATCCATATCATTAATTTATCTCTCCCACTCTTTAAACTAAACACATTAAAAACAATAAACTAACCATCCATTCAACCCGATTCACTCCACAATCAGTCAATCCCCCCCACATCATTCATAACATCCAACAAAAATAAGTTAAAACAGTATTAAACAACTTGAATTATTTAAAAATTTAAACAAATAGTAATTAAAACAATTTAAAAACATAATAATAAAAAATAAAAACAGGCATGCCAGATGTTAATCCTGCCGCAATAACTATAGCTGTGCCTGTATTAGTCCCTCCTAAGATAAAACTTGTAGTAGAGTCCAAAACAGAACCCACAGGAGGAATAATTATACTAACAGTAATTATGGAACCCAACGTCCCAAAGATAAGGCCTTCGAAAAAAAATCCAACATAATGGCGGCAGCAACAAAGGCCTCACCCACAGGTCTTAAAAATTTAGCAGGAGGCACCCAGCCGACAGAGCAGGCCCACTAGCCACGATAACCACTTCCACAATTGCAGTCCTTTCCAATAGTCCAGGGTCAAGGCCAGCAAAAGTCTCCTCCAAACTTCCCTCCGTTCTAGTCGCCGGGAGAAGGAGGAGAAAAGCGCCGTCAAAGCCGAAGCTAGCCTATTCCAAGATCTCTGGCAGCCTGCCTTGAAAGGGGAGGCGGCAAGCCAGTACAATGAAAATAAAGGACAAGCCAGCATCGGGACCAGAACTCGGCAAAGTAGAGGCCGAGAAACAATTGGTGGCAAAAAGCAGGGAAACCAAAAAGCTCTCCTGTTTGAAAATCCCCCAAAAGCCACATAAAACCAGACAGCAATGGCAGAAGCAGGGCGAGCCAGCGAAGGACAAGATGGACACCTCCAACAGGTGAGCAGGCTCCAAGCCCCCCTGGACTTGCTGGTCACCAGTCGCCAGTCGCCAGTCACTGGCCGCTGGTCGCCAGTTGCTAGCTGCAGACTGCCGGTTGCAGGTTGCAGGTTGCAGGCTGCTGGTTGCAGGTTGCAGGCTGCTGGTTGCTGGCTGTTGGTTTACTGGATGCTGGTTTACTGGATGCTGGTTCACCGGTCCGGCTGCTGCTGCTGCCTTTCAGCTGTAAGTTGCTCTGCTGCACTTATGATAATTAACAGTTTACCCAAAAGCAGTAACAATAATCGAAAATGCCCTGCACGATACTGAGCGGGCAGTTCAGCCAGTCCGCCACACACGGCATCTTTTTGGTTCTTCAACGCGTTAAAGGCCAGGAGTCACGCCAAGGTCTTTAGAGACCTGCTTCCTGGAGGCTCCGCGCCCGGGCGAGAGCGCTTTTAAGACAGCTGGGCTTGAAAGCGGCGCAGCCAGGCCGTGCAGACCTCAAGCCTCACTTCGCTTTGCCTCTTTGGTGGACTTGTAAAAAAATTAAGGCTTTTTGGATAAAAATATGGTGGATCCTTCAAAATATATTGAAAAAACGTATTGAATTTTCACCACAGTTATTTTTGTTGGGCATTACAAAAGATTGCACAACCATAGAGACTAAGCTGATTTTGAATTTGATTACGGCAGCAAGATTGCTGGTGGGACAATATTGGAAGACATCTGAAATACCATCTATTGAAGAATGGACGTTAAAAGTTGCAAATTTGGTGGAAATGGCTAAGATATCTGCATACTTGAAGAACCACTCAAATGAAGAATTTATGATGGATTGGAAAAAATGGATAGACTATACACAAAAGAAATATCAATTGAAGGAATTATATTTGGTATATAGTTAAATAGTTATATAATAGTAGCTTAGTGGGGTTTCTTGCGTTCTTACTCTGTATTCACTATGGGAAGCGGGGGGAGGAGGGAGGGATTTAATAAATGTTATATTATGTTCTCTCAACTGCATTTGGGGGTGATATGGGATTATGTTTGTAGGTATTAAAGTATTGCTCGGGTGGCCTCTGGGCACCACATTGGAGGAGAGGAAGGAGGAGTGAAGGTTGAGGTACGTAGGAAGAGGGTAAGAGGGTGAAGATGGGGGATAGAGGTGGGAGGAGGAGAGATGTAAAGAAAGGAGAAAGTAAGTAGTTAGATGGAAAGACGAGGGGGAAGTTTAGATGTAGGAGGATGTGGTGGGGGGGGTACCGAGCAGTTAATTGGATTGTTTGGTAAATGTGTTATATGATTGTTATCAGTTGAGTTATTATCTCTTTTTTTTGTATGTAAAAATTTTGTAAAACTTAATAAAAATATTTTTTTAAAAAAAGAAAGAAAGATCACTCAAATGAAAAATATATGTTGGACTGGAAAAAATGGATAGATTATATTCAAGGGAAATATCAATCTAAGATAATGTATTTATCATATAGTTAAATGTTTATTAGGATTTATATAATAATTTAGTTTAACTTAGGGGGTTTTCTTTTGTTTTATCCTGTATTCACTTTGGGAAGTCGGGGGTGGGTGGGTTGGGGGGGTTTCTTATTATTATTGTATTATAATGCACTCAACTGTAATACCTGCAATATATAAGGATGTTTTGTTCTTGTGGGAGATATAGTTGTAAATGATTGTATTAAGTTGAGTTGTATTTGATTTAATTGGACTTTTTGTTAATAATTATAAAAAACTAATAAAATATTTTTTTAAAAAATAAATAAACAAAAGTCAGTAAGTGTTCACCTCCACAGTTCCTAAAAACCACTTTCACTGCCCAGCTGCTCTCTCAGCTTTTAATCTCTCTTAGATAATACCAAGGTCAGATCTGAGCTACGAGCAAGTCTCTTTGTCAAAAGTAATAGCTTGCTGTACCAAGCTTCGCCACAAAATGTCCCCGATAGCATTTAAAGCAGCGGTTCTCAGCCTGTGGGTGGTGACCCCTTTGGGGGTCGAACAACCCTTTCACAGGGGTTACCTAAGACCATCGGAAAACACATATTTCCGATGGTCTTAGGAACCAAGACACCGCTCTGCATCCGTCTCCACATGGCCTCCTCCACCATTTGCAGAGAGAGAGAGGCACTTTTGCTTCCCTTCTCTCTCTCTCTCTCTCTCTCTCTCTCTCAGGCAGACTTACCTCCTGCAGGGCTCCTGATTGGCCCTGTGCCTGGGTGCCCCACCTCCTGGGAGAAGCATGGCCAGGGCCTCATGGCTTTGGAGCCGCCCGGGAAAGGCCCAGGATCCCTGCTGGGAGCGGCCTGCTGGAGGCTCCGCTGAGCAGGCCAGCCCTCCTGCAAGCTGCGGCCCAAGGGAGACCAGCCCCTGCAATCCCCAGCCAGCCCGACCATTGGCCCCACTGGTCAGGAAGGCATTCTGGAGTCCAGGCTGCCAGGAAGGAAGAAGGAGATGCAGCAATGGTAGGAGAGGAGAGCCTCCTCCTGGGGACCAGCGCTGGCAGTGGCTTCCTTCCCCTCCTCTTCCTCCTCCCCTTCTTCCTCCTGCTGCCCCCCAGGCGGCTCGGGTGGGCGTTGGGACAAGAGGGGTGCCTGGGGGGGTGAGCAGCTGGGCTGGCAGAGGGGCTGGCAGGGGCTGCGTGGCACCAGCCCCCTCTGTGGCTCCATCGATGGGTGGAGGGCGAGGCTGGGCAGCGCGGAGTCCCAGCAGGGGAGGCTGCTTCCTAGCCCTCCTCCTCTCCTTCTTCCTCCTGCTTCCCCCCAGGCAGCTTGGGCAGGAACTGTCCCCACTGCAGCTCCATCGATGTGTGGAGGGTGAGGCTGGGCAGTGCAGAGTCCTGGCAGGGGCGGCGGCCGGGCCAGGGGTGGCGGGGATCTGCGACGATGCCGCCTGCCACCGCTGCCACCGGAGTGGCTGCCTCCCGTCCTGCTCCCCCTCCCTGCCCGTTTGGCTGAGGACACAGTGGATGCTGGCCCGGGGCGGCAGGGACCCCTGACGATGCTGCCATAAGAGAGAGAGGAAAGAGAGAAACAAAGGAAAAGAGAGAGAGAGAGAGAGAGGGAGGGAGGAAACAGAGAAAGAGAGAGAGAGAAAGAGAGAGGGGAAAGAGAAAGAGAGGAAAGAGAGAGAGAGAGAGGAAAGAGAGAAAGAGAGAGAGGAAAGAGAGAGAAAAAGAGAAAAAGAGAGGAAAGAGTGAAAGAGAGAGGAAAGAGAGAGAGAGGAAAGAGAAAGAGAAAGAGAGGAAAGAGAGAGGAAAGAGAGAGAGAGAGAGAAAGAGAGAGAGGAAAGAGAGAGAAAAAGAGGGGGAGAGGAAAGAGAAAAAGAGGAAAGAGGGAAAGAGAGAGGAAAGAGAGAGAGAGAGCAAAGAGAAAGAGAAAGAGAGGAAAGAGAAAGAGCGAGAAAGAGAGAGAGAGAGAGAGAGAAGAAAGAGCAAGAAAGAGAGAAAGAGGGGGAGAGGAAAGAGAAAAAGAGTGGAAAGAGGGGAAGAGAGAAAGAGAGAGAGGAAAGAGAAAGAACGAGAGAAAGAGGGAGAGGAATGGCGCCTCTCCAACCAGGCTGGGCGGAGCCGGCGGAGCAGCCTTCCTGCCCCCCATCCCCAGCCAGCTGGATGGGGGGTTGGGGGTCACCACAACATGAGGAAATGTATTAAAGGGTCACGGCATTAGGAAGGTTGAGAACCACTGATTTAAAGTCTTTTTCAAATCTTGGGCTAGGTTTTTATCCAATTTAAGTTCTTTTTCTTATTTTTTACAAAATAGCAGGTCCCCGTAACAGTAGGAATTTTTTGGGTCCCCAAATTCCAAAAGGAGGTAAGTCCAATTATATTAAATTGTACTTTTCAATGCTTTGTTTCCTCAGGTAGTCAGACGCCGCCATTTTAGAGGGTGGGAGGAAAAATTCCCTTCCCTCTCTCCTTGATGAGGAAAAAGTTTTCAGGAAGCTTTTAACAGGAAAAATACTTGGGGTACAGAGAAGGTAAAATCTCACCAATTCCTCCACATTGCTTTCAAGGTGCTTGTTAGTGAATTTGGCCTCAGCTGTCAGCAGCTTAATGAGGGCCATGTTGATGGCCAATCTTTTCCCCTTCAGTGTGAAGAGCTGCCCTGGATCAAACAGGAGGGCTGCTGCCCTTCCGTGATCACTCGGAGATGCTCTTTTTGCTCATTGCCCCTACAGGGTGACTTCTGACCCTCTTCAGGGTCCCCCGGCAAGAGAAAACTGGACGGCAGAGAGAGTGATTTCTTTTCACATCCGCCAGAGCCACGACCGCAAACCGGAAGCCAGCATTACATTTCTGTATTCCATACAGCAGTGGTTCTCAACCTTTTTCAGGTTGAGACGCCACTTGCGCCGCCCATTGCGTGACCCCGACCCGCGGTCCGCCATTTTGTTTTGTTTTTTTTTATTTTTATTTTGTTTTTATTTTTTTTCATCGCGCGCGCGCCGCGCATGTGTGGTTCGGGCCGGCGCGCGTGCGCGCCGCACATGCATAGATCGGCCTGTCGCGGTCCGCCATTTTTATTTTATTTTATTTTTATTTTATTTTTTTTTTCGTCGCGCGCACACCGCGCATGCGCGGATCGGCCCGTTTCTGCAGGCACTGCAGATTTCTGCAGGCACTGACCGAAATCCACAAGCAAAGTCCCACCAGTATGTCAGTCAAAGAAAATGCCAGGAGGCTCTGAATCTGAAGGTGAACAATGATTATCTGATCTGGGGTCTCAGCAGTGACCTGTGGCACAAGAAAGATGAGACTTTGTTGTTCTGCTATCAAATCCAAAGAACACTTAACAATATATCTACAATACCATAGAAAAAGCAACCAAATCTGAATCTGTTAATATCAAAATAGCCATTCTTCCTCAGATTTATTGGATGCCACAGAAGACTTCTGTAGGTTACATATGACCTTGTGGGGAAGACTGTGGAAAACTTAATGGGGATTTTTAAATTGCTTCATGAATGGGTAGCAGCATCTCTCCAGCAAAGTCTCTCTGGGAATATCTGAAGCTTTTGCCCAGATGCTTCAAGCCCCACAGTCGGTATCCTTTGTTGTATACTGAGGAGCTGTGCTTGCCTGGAGGTGTCTTTTCTACCACAACCTCAAGTTTCCCAGAGCCTCCAGATCTGGCCTGCAAGGATCTGCATATGTGAGATCTTTCACTTAGCAAAGAATGAAAGTTGTCTGTATCTCTTTGCTACTGTCTAGTGGTTGCCCAATTATTTGCAGCCCAGACCTACTAGTCCCATCCATCCTGTTCACTTTGTTCTGAATTATTTCCACCATTGTTTTTTTAGTACAGACAGTTCAATAGGGGAAGGGTTGCATCTAGTTGTTCCTCTCTATACACTCAAACATGTAAATGAAAAAGATTTGGTGGATTATCACTGTATGTTTAGGAACATGCACCTGTTGTTTTAGGTGTTTTTGGGAACATTAAGGTGATACTCATTTACCTGAAGAAGATCAAAATACTGCTTGGGTGGTATAACCTTCCAAAGCAACTTAAGGATTTTCTCATTTTTATCTAATATTTCTTAAAGTCTTCCTGAATTTAGGATTGTTGTAGCTACCACAAGTCTGATGCATCTCTTATTCTCCTTGCCTGGTTGACTTTGAGAAGTTCTAGCTGTGAGTCATTGGAGGGGTTTTTCATTCCATTTGGATTCTACAAACATACTTTAAAATTTTTGTTGATACTATACATCTGTAGCATCCAGATACAATTTTCCACTATGTGTATCAACTGAAATGTGTAAAGTCTTTTATGGCAGGAGCCATTCGAATTTCACAGAATTCAGTTCTTTCTGGATTTGGATTTTAAGGAAAAAGAAAAGTTTCTTCTCTCACCCTAAAATCAAAATCTAAGTTAAAATGTCATACTCACAGGATGAAATAATTAGTACCTATACTTGGGTTCAGTTCAAACCTGGAACATTGCTCCAACAGTTGAACTAATTTCCTTGCAGGGTTCAGTTTTAAGCTAGCCTGTTTCCTTTTTCCAGAATTTCCTACCTGATTACAAGGAACACCTGGATCGAGAGGTGGCCAAATGAAGACGAATGTCAGGATAAAGAATTCCAGGATTTGTGCAATGATTTTACTCAGTTGTCCAACACACTGACTATTTTTGGCTGCCCTAATTAAGGTACAATTGAGCCATAAATTTCTGCTGTGAATTGAGACAGTTGTTAAGTGATTTTTGCCCCATTTTATGATATTTCTAACCACAGTTGTTAAGTGAATCACTGAAGTTGTCAAGTTAGTAACATGGTTGTTAAGTGCATCTGGGTTCCCCATTGACTTTGTTTGTCAGAAGATCACAAAAGTTGATGACATGATCCTGAGATACTGCAACTGTTATAAATATCAACCCGTTATCAAGCATCCAAATTTTGATCATGTGACCATGGAGATGCTGCATTGGCCATGTGAAAAATGATCATAAGTCACATTTTTCAGTGCCGTTGTAACTTTGAACAGTCACTAAACAAAAGGTTGTAAGTTGAGGATTACCTGTATGTAAAGGTATATTTTTAGAGTACTGGTTTTGGTTGTTGAAAATCTTAAAAGTTGATCTGGGCATTAAGGTTTGAATGTCAGGGTAAACTTAAATAAAGCGCAGTGCATTGCCAGGGTAAAATGACAGAACATGGACTTTTGTTACATGAGCTTTTTAGCTATGAGAACTATGAGAATGGATTTTATTGCTCAGATTGAACATTAGAAACCTGAGCAGCAGCTTCCCAGTTCTTTTCAGGTCATCAATAGATATTTTTCTAGAATTTCTGTAGATATTTCTTTCCTATCATTTGACAAGTTCATAGTTTAAAGTCTTCTTGGGTTTGGAGTCCCATAGCAACCTGAAACTTTATTGCATTGATACAACACCACGTAAGTAAATAACTACTCTGGCAATCAGTAAAGGTCAATAAAAGAAACCGGCTGACTGTCAATTAATTTGCATAAAACTGTTAAATATCAAAGCATGTATTTATTTATTTAGCCTATTATGAGAATATGACAGAAGAGATAACATATACACTCAATCCACTTAATTATATATAAAACTTCTATGTGGTATGGCAGTGGCCTCATAACTGGATGTCCAGTTCAACTATCCAGACAATTTCCTCTGGATTTGCTTCATGTAGATCTTCTAGGGAACCAGAGGATGCATGTCATAGGCAATCTTGCACAATATATTTAATTGTTTGCATATCAGCACCACAATAGCAACAAGGGGATATTAAAGCAAAAGGAAATGCCATTAATCTTGAAAGCTGATCACACTTTGAAAATAGAATCAGTTTTCCCTGTTAAGTTCAGAGCTATGTGCTCCTTTTGAGTGTTTATTGTAAATTCTTAGAGGGAAGGCTATTGCCCACTGTCATGTCGCCAAAGCAAAGAGCAAAATGGTCAAAGTTCTCTGCCTCTTAATAATGTCTATCAGCATGCCAGTAAAGTGATCCTCTGCTCTGTGTCCGTGTTGGGCTCACTCTTTCCCAATCTCAGTGAAGGTCAGAAAGGGGAGGTAAATGCTCCCAAATCCCGGTTGGTTCCCGGAATGGAGAGGAAAGGTGCTGCTGCTGGTGATGCAGTCTGTTGCAAGCTGGGTGAACAAGGCCAAGCCTTAATTCTCTCTTCATACAGACTCCAGACGTAGTAGCCTTTTTTGGGGGGTGGGAATGCCAATGAAAGAGTCTAAATGGGTGATTCTCTCCAAGAGGACTAGGTGCATTGAGATTTTTCAAAAGGAAAACAAAAATCTACACATATCCATGAATCTCACTGGATGAACTTTTCTCATCCATCACTGACCTTCAGCCCATTCCAACTCATTGTGGAAATAAATAAGAGGGAAAACTTTGTGTGCTGCCTTATGTTCATTGGAGCAAGAAGTTTCATCTTTAATAAAATAAGTATGTTGCAGTCAGAGCAGAAATGGCACTGCAAAGGCCATTTTTCTGCCTTGCTCTGGTGTGGTCCAGTCTTGGGGAAAACTCCACTAAACCCATGGAAACACTCCCCCTGTTTCCAGGAACAAGCATATATCTGGGAAAGAAGCATGGACAATCCATTCTTTCCATTGGGAAGAGGCCCTCCTGGGAAAAATTGCTGCATCCTCCTGAAACACCCTATGACCAAAAGAGAAGCAGGGCTTCAGAGGCTGCCTGAGTTAGGGGATGATATCTGTTGGCAGGGGTATCCACATGAGGGGGGCAAAGGGGATCACATGCATTGTGATATCAAGATGTAAACTCCACTCTACCTCTTATATTGTCAGATACAATATAAAAAGGGAAGATTTCTGTTGGTTCTTTAACTGGGTGTACCCCTGGCCAAAATAGCATCCAAGCTGAAAAGAATCTTTTATTTATGCATAAGTAAAGATTAAATCTCCCACTTGTTGGAAACATGATTAAAGTACCAACAAAATTGGATTGGTAAGAAAAAGAGTTTATTCTGCAGAAAATAGAAAAGCGGTTTGCAAAGCGCGGTGGATCCTGGTGAGAGACTTCAACAGGAAGTTCTAAACCCAGAGACCACACCAAAATATTCAAACACATAACATTATATACACCCCTATCGCGACGCCCCCATCCCCTCCCCTTAGGTCCCATTTGAGAGGACTTCCGGGGGTACAATCTGTCCGATTCGCCTAGCAAGAATACATCATCCCTCCCCCTCAGTTACAGTGTTTAGAACTTCCCTCTGTCATCCTTTTGTCTTCTTGAGTGTGTCTTCTAGCCAAGCCTCCTGGAATCTAGTGCCTACGTGCAAGGCTTGGCTATTGTCTAATCTTTCTATTGTTAATCAATTGTGACCATTTTATTTTTAAACTTCTTCCTTTCTCACACACTGGCACAAGGAGAAAAGACCCTTAGATAGGGGAGAAAATGATTTATATACAGTTCAAACATATTGGGTTTGGAATGTTTTCTCTCATTGGCTAGTATAATTTGGGTCATAAGATGTCTTAGAGAGCATGTTCAATAACTATGTATCAGTGCTTGCTAACCAATAATATTTGTAGCATGATCAGGGGTGCCAAACTGCTGGCCTGCAGACTGGATGCGTCACAAGGAAGCCAGACCCACCCCAGGGCAAAAAGTCGCACTATGTCGCGACACATCATGTGATGCGGTGAGTTTGACACCCCTGATTTAAATGGAGAATTTAGAAGTTAATAGGAAAACTTCATGAGGTTACTTGGAGTCCATGAAGAGACAAACCAAATATCAATCAACACTAAAGAATTCTCTATCTTATCAAAAGACAAACTACAGACATCCTGTTAAGACACACACACTCCTATCTTATCCTCAACTGGAAAGCAAAGAGTTTATTTTGCAGTTCAAGAATGTTACAAAGTATCAATCAATAATTCCAACCACAGTCACAGAATAACAGAGTTGAAAGAGACCTTGGAGTCTTCTAGTCCAACCTCCTAATACCATTTCAGACAAGTGATTGTTCAGTCTCTTCTTAAAAGCTTCCAGTGATGGAGCACCCACAATTTCTGAAGGCAAGCAGTTCCACTAGTTAATTGTGCTCACTGTCAGGAAATTTCTCCTTAGTTCTAGGTTGCTTCTCTCCTTGATTTGTGTCCATCCACTGTTTCTTGTATTGCCTTATTGACCCCCTTTTCTTTAAGGCAGTCCCTCAAATATTGGAACATTGCCATCATGTCACCCCTAGTCATTTGATTTTGAGTCTATCCCTCTGTTAATATAATCTAGGATTGCATTGCCTTTTTTGGCAGCTGCAGCACACTGCTGGCTCATATTTAAGTGATGTTCCACTAGGACTCAGTTACTGCTATTGAGCCAAGTTTAATCTAATCTGTATCTGTATATTCAGTTTTTCTTGCCTTAGTGGAAAACCTTACTTGAATAAGGACCTGCCTCAACTAGATCTCCCAAGAAAGCAGAACTCTTGAAGCAGGCATTGTCTCAAAAGGAAACTTTCACTGAGAGTTAGTGATAGCAAGAGAGCAAAGCAAAGTCTGAGATTTGGTTCGTAAAGGATTACATCAAAAAGGCAATTCACAACTCCTCCCCCCAGGATCCAACCATCCAGATGAAATCCAGCCAATCCACAGGTGCCACCGTGTTATGAGAAGCTGGATATTTAGCACACTTCTCAAGGTCTCTCTTGGTTTCATTTCCCAAAGGTCATATTCCTCTCACACAGAGGGAAGGCATCTCATACAGAGCAGAGCAAAGCAAATAATAATCCCCATGCAGGTACCTCCCTCAACAGTATGGCAAGCCTTGAAAATACATAGCCAAAGCAGGAAAGGGACAAAGGGAAGGATTAAAGGCAAATACATGTGAGGGGCTATGACAACTTGTCTCTATACTGAATTTCATTTTTTAGGTAGGGCTCAGTGTTCAGATCTGTCAAGAATCATCTGGATCTTGAGCCTATCTTCTGGGGTGTTGGCTATTCCTGACAGCCTAGTGTCATCTGCTAATTTTATGAGTTCCTCTTCTATTCCCAAATCTAAATCATTTATGAAGATGTTGAAGAGTACAGGGTGTCAAGAATGAAACTGACAGCTACCTGCTTCTTTGTTTCTACTTGCCATTAGAATAAGGGGGGGAGGTATTGCTTTAGAATTGGTTAAGATGGAGAAATGAAACCTCTATGATTTTGCTAAAGACCATGAGAGATTGAAACCTTTCCACGGACACTGCAACAGATGTGGAGAAGAAGAAAACAGTTCCCATAACAAAGTAAAATTGTTTACATGAACTACGTGAGAGAGTGGGGGTTAGGCCAGAGAAATTATTGTTTAATTCTATGAACTGGTTTCTGGGAACTTCAGAGTTAGTTTTGCTTCAACATTACCATGCCATATATTCAATAAACAGTAAAATTTTCAGAAACGGAAATGAACCTGGACTTTTATTTGGATCCTCAAGCTGGATGTTGACATTAGGCCTAAAATGAAACCTGAGGGTACCCCACTGCTTACTTCCCTCCATACTTGACTTTCTTTTCCCTAGTTAAGTCTGGGATACTTTTCTTCCTGCTACAGAAATTCTAGGTTGTGCCTCTTTTTCAAAACTATTGATGACTGCTCTTTTATAAGTGTATGTATACTTTCTTCCAAAAGGAGGCTATGGAAATGATTGTTCAGTTCCAGAGGGGTTTCATTGGAGTAGGCTAGGGAAGTTAGTAGGAGCTATGCTCTTGGTTATTTTTTCTTCTTCTAAAAGTGACATGTTTCCATTGGTCTTCCTTTTTAGGTTCATATATAGGGTCATTTTTTACAGAAGGTGTTTGTTCACTATTATGTTCAATTTGAGCATATTGGGTTTATTCTTTAGGTTCATATATGGGGCCATTTTTTAAGAAGCTGTTTACTTCCTATTGTGTTTAATTAAGGTGTAGTCTTCTTGCTTAACTTGAGGTTTCTAGCTTTGTTCATTGAGTTTCAGAAAAGCTAGAGTTGCCTCTAGATCTTTTACTTTTTCTTCTTGGAATTCATATAGTTTACATTTGATACATATATAGTTTGGATCTTCTGTAGGCATAAGCTCAAATATATGATATATTTTGCCATGTTGCTCACAGCCACCAGTCTGCTGCCAGCCAGCTCCATTTCACCACTGCTCGGCTGGCCTCTGTTTGCACCACATCGTATTGGCTCAGCTGCCAGGCTGGGTTGCTGGGCTGCCTTTCAATCTCTCAGCTGGGCTGTAGAAATATTGCAGTAAAAATATTGTAGAAATATTGTAGTCTCTGACAATTTGTAATCCACAAAAAAGAGTTGACTGATAATTGCAGCTCAGGACAATAAAAATTTACCATCCTCAGTTTTTCACAGGATCATTCAATATACATAAAAAATCATATTCAATTCATTCAATTAATAAAGACTGTAATCTTTTTAAATCCTTATAAATATGCAGAGAGAAAAAAGGAAAAAAATACTGTTGCAAACAGATCTGCACCTAATTCATGGCAAACGGGGAAAGAACACTTGTGCTGTACCTTTTGCAATTTTGCAATTATGTCTCTGTAAGTATGCACTGTTAATGGTAAAAAAACTATGCAGTCAACATTGAAGAAAACCGGTATAGTCCATATAGAGAAAGTTATCTCAATGCTGAGATGCTAATGTGCTTTGTCCCTTTCTCTTCAGCACAATAAAGGGAGCTGCAGAGAGCACACACAACTCAGCAGAACTTACCAGAATATACTTGCATCCAAATAAATGTTTGATTTCCAGGTTTTCTCTTCTCTTCTCTTGAAGTCCAGTCTTTTCCTCCATTCACCTTTTTTTTCCTGTCGGGGCAATTCTGTGCATGTTTAGTGGGTTTTTGGGGCTTTTAAATAGATTACTCAGGAGAGTCTGCTTCAGGAGAGCACGTAATCTTTTTTCTAGGCTGTAGAAGTGATAGAAACACCACTTTCAGATAGCATTATTTGGCTACCATGAAGCTTTATTCCTCAGGAAATAGAAGATAGGTGGATCCAGATGGATCTTGACAGACTTGAAAATTAACAAAATTAAATTCAATATAGAGAAAAGTAAGGTTTTCCACTTAGGCAAGAAAAAACAATTGTGCAAGTACAGATCAGGTGAAACCTGGCTGAATATAGAAGTAACTGCGAGAGGGATCTTGGGGTCCTAAAAGACAATCACTTAAATATGAGGGCAATTTGGAAATAAACCTCAGTTTGGTTATCAATGACAGACACTCACAGATACAGAACTTTTATTATACACATTAGAAAACTACAACATTACATTATTTTTTGACATACTCATTATTCAAATTGAGGCCCTCGTCATAACGTCTTAGAAGATTTGAAATTCCTTAATAGTAGTTGCTTGGCACAAAATCTGGGCTATAAGGGGGGGGGTGATCAAAAACATCCCACTGGAGTTGCTTCAAAAGTTCTTGGGTGCATCTAGCAGTGTGTGCAGGTGAGCATTATCAATAACCAATACCACACTGGAAGTCAGCATGCCCCAATGCTTGTTATGGATGGTTCATCTGAGTTTTCATAAGGTTTCACAGTAGACTTCTGAACTGAGGGTTGAACCATGCTCCATGAACTTCACTAACAGTTGTCCTTTGGCATCTTCACATTTGGCGGGATTTTCTATGGCACCACTTCCAGTGTGGTGTTGGTTCATGATAATGTTTGCCCATACACCGCTAGATGCACCCAAGAACTTTTGAAGCAGTTCTGGTATGATGTTTTTGATCACCCCCACCCCAGCCAAGATTTGGTGCCAAGTGACTACTATGTTTCCCCGAAAATAAGACTGGGTCTTTTTTTTTTTTCCTCCAAAAGAGGCACTAGGTTTTATTTTCAGGGGATGTTTTACCTCCGGCACCGACAGCTCCGCCTAGCAGGTCCACTTCTTCTTGGGCCAAGGGAGCAGCTGCATTCTGCACCTGCATTCTGGCCTGCATTTTGCAGTCAGGCCTTTCCAGAAGGCCTATGCAGCCGAGGACTGAGCTATGGATTCAATCCATAGCTCAGTTCTCAGCTGCACAGGCCTTCCAGAAAGGCCTATAACTGAGAAATGCAGGCCTGGCTGCAGAAGACACTACAGAACTGGGCTAGTGAGAAGAGGCCTGGCTGCAAGGTAAGTGGGTATGGGGCACGTGGGGCAGCTTCTCCCCCACCCGCACCCTAGCTTGATTTTTAGGTTTGTGCCTCGCCCCAAAACTAGGGCTTATTTTTGGAGTAGGGCTTATATTAGGCCCACCCCCAAAATCAAGCTAGGGCTTATTTTTGGGGTAGGCCTTACTTTCAGGGAAACACGCCACTACTAAGGAATTTCAAATCTTGTAAGACATTATGACAAGTGCCTTAATTTGAATGGCGATTATGTCAAAAAGTAACACAATGTAGTTTTCTAATGTATATAATAAAAGTTCTGTATCTTCAATGCCCTCCCACCCCGAGCCTCTGGCACTCCACCTGCTGCTTTGGTGGCTCTGTAAGCAGAGCTGCGAAGTTCTCTTCTCTGTCAGAGAAGAGAACTTTGCAGCTCTGCCTAAAGAGCCACCAAAGTTGTAACTGAATGGGCAGGTTAGGGGGGAACCTTCCCCACTTGTTCCATGGCCACTTTTGGCCAAGCCGCATTGCAGCGGCATTGGGCTCAATACATGAGGCGGCAAACAGCCACGCTGCACCAAAACCAGCTGTTTGCCGCAGGGCAAGGCCAAGTGAGGCAGGGGCAGCTGCTGCCTGACACCATTGGCCCCCGCACACAGTGAGCACATGGGGGCAAACTGTGTCCATCAGCAGCCACAGTCTTCCGGCCCCTCGGTTTCGGCACGACGTGGCTGTTTGCCGCCTCGCAAGTCGCACCCAGTGCGGCTGTCATGAGGCCATGGAACAAGCCGGGCAGAGGTAAGGAACCGGTATACCAGATCCCTCCTCCCCTACTCTGCCTGCTGCTGGAGGGCTGGCCCGGTATTCTCAGTGGGCTGCAGAGCCTCAGAGTGTACTGGTCGAGGGGCTGGCAGGCTGTGGCTGCTGACAGACACAGTTGGCCCCCATGTGCCCACTGTGTGCGGGGACTGATGGTGTCAGCAGCAGCTGCCCTGGCCCCTGCCTCGCCTTGCCTTGCCCTGCGGCAATGGCACCCCTGCCCTGCCCCCTGCCTCACCTCCCTCACCCAGCAGGATGAGCCTCCTACCCACCATCCCACCCACCAGAGACCCCCTGGATCTTCCCCAACCCTGCCTGGAACCCATAGGCGTCCCTCCCCACAAGCAACATTGAGGTGGCCATGCCCACCCCGGCCACACCCACCCAGTTTGCCATGACCACCACAGCCATGCCCACCTAATGGGCCACACCCACCCAATGGGTCATGCCCACCTGGCACCCGACGATACATAAGTGGGTTTTGGGTTGCAGTTTGGGCACTCGGTCTCTTAAAGGTTCGCCATCTCTGGATTAGGGGCACCATGATAGTGGTGTTCCAATATTTGAGGGGCTGCCACAAAGAAGAGGGGGTCAGCCTATTTTCCAAAGTACCAGAAGGCAAGACAAGAAGCAATGAATGGAAACTAATTCAACATCTCTTCTAACTATGATGTTGATATCACTTTGGAGCCCAATACCTCCCATTTTCTATTTTCTCATCTGCCTTTGCAGTTACAAACACATATATAGATTACAGAGCACTTTCTACACCTAAACATACTTTGCAGTAAGCCAGAGTATACAGGTAGGTATGATGCGATTTATTGTCTTTGGAGAATGTCCAGACTTCACTGCTGTCCAGATAGCCTGCCAAGAAAAGCTCTTACTGGAAACCACCTGATGAATTGTATTTCCTGATTAACTCTTTACTGATGTACAGTTGTAAATAAATAAAATATAATAAAATGCTTCTTAGCTGTCTTTTCTATACATTTTGTCTGGCAATAAGTGCAATCCATGGGTTGTGGTACCCATGACCATATTGCAAATCTGCTCTGGATCATGGAAAATTGGGAATATCAAAAGATTATTTACATGTGTTTTATTGACTATAAGAAATCCATCAATTGTGTTGATCCTGCAAAGCCATGGAGAGCCCTACAAGATCTAGCATATCTGGTCAAGTTGGTGCAATCACTGTACCCAAATCAGGAATTCACCCATATGAAGAAACCAATTGGCTTAAAATAGAGAAACAAGTGTAACAAGATTGCATTCTCTCCCCTTTCTTATTCAACCTGTGTGCTGAATGATAATGATGAGGCAGCCAAAGAAGAATAAAAAATTGGGGTAAAGATTGGAGGAAGAAACATCAACAATTTTTGATATGCTGACAATACAACTCTCTTCTCAGGAACCAAAGAAGGTGTGTAACATCTGATAAAAAAGTCAAAGAAGAAAATGAAAATTTTGGTCTCTTCCTGAACATCAAAAAGATAAGCTCATAACCACTGCAAGTAATGAAAACTTCAAAATAGAAATTGATGGTGAAGAGAAAGAATGTGTGGAAAACTTCACTTTCCTAGGATTGCAGATTGCTCAAAGTTGGGAATGCAGCCCACAAATAAAACATTGGATTGCACTGAGTCGCATAGAAATGATGAACATGAACCAAATATGGAAAAGCAAGGACATTAGCCTGGCAATGAAATGTAGGTTAGTCCACTCTATTGTAGTTACCCATGCTTGGACCTTAAAAAAGCAAGAAAGGAAGAAAATCAACTCATTTGAACTCTGGTGCTAGAGAAGGCTTCTGCATATTCCTTGGACAGCAAAGGCAACCAACAAGCAAGTACTGGAGCACATGTCACTAGGCATGTCATTGGAAGGCAAAATCACAAATCTGCGTCTCACCTATTTTGGCCATTTGTGTGGAGGAATTTAATGGAGAAAGCAATTATGTTCAGAAGAGTTAGCGGTAAAAAGAAACCAGGCTGCCAAAGAACATGGTGGCTGGACACTATCAAAGCTGACACCAGCTACAGCAGAGGTGTCAAACTTGATTTCATTGAGGGCTGCATCAGGATTGTGGTGGACCTCAGGGGAGCGGGGTGGGGTGGGTGCGCATAGAAGATGGTGAGCACACAGAGATCGACATCCCTGCTTGCTTACCTAGCCTCGCAGCTATAACTTCCCTTTCACTGGGACCACTTCCCTTTCACTGAGATAGCCATGGATGATGGCAGCATGGCCACCAGCAGTGCTGGCAATCTCTCCCCCTCCCATTGTTCCTTCCTGAGCATGGAAGAAGGAAAGAAATGGGAATGACAAGGGGGGAGGGAAAGAGGAAAAAAGGAAGGAGAGGCAACTTGGTTGATCTGACCCTCGGGACAGCCCTGGAACTGGTGATGGGCTGGCCTGTTGCCTCTGCCTCGCCCCAGGGTGTGCACACGGGAGGCTGCGAGCGCTAGTGTCCTGAGTGAAAGGGAAGCACTCAGAATGGGTCAAGACGATCAGCAGGCATGCTGGGCTCTGTGCGCTCTCCACCTCCTGCATGTGTGCCCAGGGGGCAGGGGAGGCCCTTCACTGATTCCTGGGCTGAGCGCATTTTGGTCTAGAAAGCCATCACAGGTTGTAGACCAGCAACCGGTCGGCCTGGACCGGACCAAGGTGCCATGGGCCAGTCCTTTGCTGTTTCCAGGGCAGCTCCACGGGCCAGATATAACCACAAGGTGGGCCAGATTTGGCCCACGGGCCTTGTGTTTGACATGTCTGAGCTAGAGCATAGAACAACTCAAAGATGTAGTACAAGTGTTGGAAGATGTGGAGAGACCTGGCCTGTACAATCACCAAGAGTCGGACACAACAGATTGGATAACATTATCATCATTATCAGTCCTATTTGTGTGGTGCCCTGCCAGAAGAGCACACATCCAAGGTATTGCTAGCCAAAAAGGGGATTAAAAAGTACTGTACTGTGTAGCGAAGTAGATTCCTTTATTGCTTGCTTATTTATTTATCCATTCATTAATTTTTTTCACTTAACATTGTCTGCTCCATGAGACACGAGTCTAGGCTACTTATATCTAAACAAAAACAATTTCTAACATATTCAAACATATGATTAGAATCACATCAAAAATCATCATCAGAGTCACATATCACCAGCTTCCCAGGTAGGTCATTTCCAAATAAGTGTCATTTCCTATTCCCAAAACCTGTGGAAACAACAGCAATGCCTTAATAAAATTACTGTGATATATTTAGGAACAGACTTTGGGGTGAGTCGCTGTAATCCAGAATTGGGCTACTTTAAAATCCCTTCCAAATGTGTGTATAAGGGAGAGGGGCAAAGTGAGTTTTTGAGTTCCAGATCATCAGATAAAGGAATATTTGCAGATGTAAATGAAGAATGTCAAAAACGAATTGCACAAAAACTGCTACTGAGCCATTGCATTGAACCCAGAGAAAAAGGACAAATAATCCCACGTGATTTTTCATTAATTTCCTCTGAAATTGCCTAGTTATTCAAGCTCCTCCTCCCTCTTGTGTACTGATTAAACATTCAGCAATTGCAAAAGGGCTTGGATTCAAGCAGGCTCTCTGGATAAATACTGGAGTTGTCAGCACGTCTCTTGTCCCTCTGGACTATCATGGAGGGAATGGCTCTCTCTCTGGTGGCTGCTCTATTGATTGGTTTTCCAGCGTCTTCCCTCGGGGGTCTGTAAGTATCACAGATATTTGACAAGTAAAGACAAGAGTAAAGCAGTGCTGGGAAAGGCTTTCTCTTCCATGACAGTCTGTGCTAAGCAGGACCATCACGTCCAAGGCTGTGGTCCTTTACAGGGTAATGAATTTCCTTGCAGGTGGCCCCAAACTATTTGGAACTTTCTCAGAAAATCCAATATATCCCATGACAGGAATAAAGGTATTACAGTCCTCAGTAAGGGGAACTGACAGACCCTGAAGTTCTTAAGCTGAGGAATTGTCCTCGAAATGAAGATTCTCTGGACAAATATAAACACCTCTTGTTCTCAGTTATGGCTGGGGTGTGTGTGTGTGTGTGTGTGTGTGTGCATCTAAGCATACTATTTTTGAAGGGTCAACAACTTCCAGAAAACAGTCAAGTTGGATATCTAGACAACAGTCATCCTACATTCTTTGTTTCTGATGTCTTCAAGTAATCTTTAGCGATCATGACTTAAGACTTCAGTGACATAGAGACTGACCTGCCTGCTTGTTTTGAGAAGATATTTATTTTGCTGTGTGTACCTATACTGGAAAACCAGGTATGACTTTGCAGCAGGTATACACTTTGTGTAACTAAATGATGTACGAGAGATAGCAGCAATGAGGCTGACTATATTTCTCTGGTCCCAGTATGGAGAATCAGCTACTGCAAAAGCAAAAGACAGGAGGAGGAAGAGGAGGCAAAGAAGGTGGTTTGTCAGTATACATATAACAGCTCTTATTGCAGGAAAGAAAAGTAAATGTGCAATTCTGGTGCAGAAGGCAATGTTTAAGCCCTTTACCGTAGGAACCACTTCCTTTTCACTTTAGGAAGGCAATTTGAAGTGCAGGAATTGTTGTGTGTGGGATGTTCCAGTGGTATTGTAAACAGTAAGGTTTGTGATTTTAGACAAGGCCTCTTACCTTTCCCTTCAGAATACAACCATTAATGGATAATTAATTCCTTGTTAAGGTTTCAACAAGCAAAAATTCAGAAGGGTGTTATTGGTGTATTCATTTAACAATAATGAGCGTTATAATAACAAAAGTGACATCTGTGCAAAAATGGGTAATATGAACATTGCATCAGAAGAATGGAATGGAATGGAATGGAATGGAATGGAATGGAATAGAATAGAATAGAATAGAATAGAATAGAATAGAATAGAATAGAATAGAATAGAATAGAATAGAATAGAATAGAATAGAATAGAATAGTCCTTGATGCTCTCTGAGCTTGCTTGTTTTCTTGCAAACGTTTCATTACCCTGACTAGGTAACATCATCAGTGCTAGTAAGGTGTGCTGTTTGCTGTCTGTTTATATTCTGGTGTCTTGCCTGTCTGGGGTGGGGTGGTGTGGGGTGGTGTGGGGTGGGCGGTCTTAGGGATTCTTTGGTTGGGCTGTTTACTGTTGACTTCTTTGGCAGTTTTTTGATTGGGGTATTGCTTACTTGATTGTTGGTCTGAAGTTGATCTTGTAGCTAATCTATGCTGATCTGAGTGCTGATTACTGGTGGAGGAGTGCTGGAGTCTTTTTCTCTTTTGGGCTGGTTGATTGTCTCTTTTGTGTAGTCTATAGATATTGTTGATGTCTATGTGTCTATTGATGGCTGATTTGTCAGAGTGCCAGGCTTCTAGAAATTTCCTGGCATTTTTGGATTTGGCCTGGTCTAGGATTGTCACATTTTCTCAATTGAAACTATAGTTAAATCTGTCTATATGTTGTGAAATTAAAGAAATTGCCATACATCAAAAACAGAAACCACAAATAGACTAATACAACCACATGGAATCAGCATAACACATAAGCCAACTAAAGCCCTTCAAAACATCCTAAGTAAACCCAAAGACCCAGTAACCCCAGAAAAAAAACCAGGAGTCATCTACAACATACAATGGAAGAACTGCAACAACCACTGTGTAGGACAAACAGGCAGAAGACTGGCAGAACGCATCCATGAACACCAACTGGCAGTTAAAAAGCATGATGGAAATTCTTTAATTTCACAACATATTTTGGGCTCAGTGTGGTTGTAAGTCAAGGACTACCTGTACTTTAACTGAAGGATCCCTAGAGATGCAGTCAGTGCTATATAGAGAGAAGAGCAATGGAGAGAGCACCCAGCCCTGAGGGGCACCTGTGCTAATTGCTGGATACTTGATGTGATTTTTCCTAGCTTCATCTGTTGCTTCCTATCTGTCAAAAAGCTAATAATCCATCTATTAGTATAGATAGGCGCTGCTAGCTGAATAGGTTTAGAGAGAAGAATTCTGGAATGATGATATTGAATGCTGAGCTGATGTCTACAAAAAGGGCTCTTGCATAGGTTCCTGGAGATTCAAGTTGTCGCAAAATGTAGTGTAGTGCCATGTTGACAGCATCTTCTGCCAAGCTATTTGTTTGGTAGGCAAACTGCAAGGGGGAATAAAAAGAATAGAATAAAAACTGCAAGGGTCTGTAAGGACCCACCCCACTTTGCATCTTAAGAAGACAGAAGTCTTGGAATATTTCTTCCAACAGGCATCCTTTATTAAGAGAAAATGGTTCCAGGCGTTCTAGACAGGACCTGGGGCCCAAGCCCTACGGTTCAAGGTTTTAAGGGGTCCCCAGCAGCTCCACCCCATCCCACCATCTTTCCAGCAACAATCCCAGGCATTACATTTCCACCCCCTTTTTCCTCACTGCCAGTGAAAGGGAGACTTCAGAGAGGAGTAGATGAAAGCTGAGGGCCCCATTGTTATGATTAGTCCTTTTGGTGGTATCCACATTCAGTCCCTTTGAAGTTGTACCGAAAGAAGTGAGGTCCATAAAACCCCTTTGTTCACCCCCCTTCCCTTCATTGTATGACAGAATCCAGAGAGGGCAGAAATGGGGTTTTCCATAGTCGATAACTAGAGATGAAATATAATTGGATTCTGACAGGGTCTAACAGTGGATCCATGATGATTTTCAGGTGGGACAGCACTAGCCTCTCAAAGGTCTTAATAATGACAGATGTCAGAGCAACCAGTCTGTGGCCTTTCAACTCCTTGATTGAGGGTTGGGAACTGGGATGGTAACAGAACATTCGAAGCAACAAAGAACATCTAGTGATGTATTAAAGATGCTGTCAACCCCTGGCTGATGCTGTCAACCCCTGGCTGACAGCAAGAAAAACATCAGAGCCATTGCAAACTTCTAATGATTACTTTTATTGAGCAGAATCAAACCGGTAGGGTCAAAGGGAAGCTAGCTCTAAGGAAATGGTGGGAAGCACTTAATTAAAAGAATAAAACTTTCCCCATCTCTCTCTAATAGTACAGGTCACATTATCCAATGCATCTTCTAGAAATTATTATGAGAACAGATGTCATGGTTCCGATAGATGAAATCATTTAAAAGAACTTCAAGGCAAAGATTTATTCCTCAAAGAACATTTTATTCAGGAAACAAAGTATTGGCACTTACATAGTTGAACCCAAGACTAAAATTCTCTCCCCCCAATACAAAGTAACAAGTTGCAATTCCCACTCCAGAAAGGCTGTCATAAATCACATTCACCAATTATTCTAAAATGCGGGTTCTCCTCCCAACTTCTCAACCTGCTAAAATCTTATCTAGTATTGATCTTGATTCTCATCCAACTGCAAGTGTTATGGCTAACAGAAAACATTCAAACATTCCTCCCTTCCCCCCTTCTACATCTGAGAATCCCAAATAACAGAAAAAAGCACAAGGAAAGCAAAAGGTAAAATAGTTATAGTTTCTCAATTGTCGCAGTGCTGACAACACAATTGTTCAGCAACTTTGAGTCTCACGCTGATAAAGTACACCTGTATATTGAAAGCGGTCTTCTCTTCCTCCCCCCTCTGTTGGCAAGTTAGAAGCAAGCTGCAGTCCTAAAGGCAGTAGGGTTTGTAGCTTGACAGATGCAGGTGAAGATGGGGCCATTTGTTTAGCACAGGCTTTCAAACAGGAAGGAGTTATTCCATCTGGGCCTGGTGCTTTTCCGATCTTGACAAGAAGTGCTTGTATGTGTTGTATACAATATTAAAAGAAGATAACTATGAAAGACGATTGAAACAAATAAAAACTGATCTGGAAAAGTGGAAAAATCTTCAACTGTCATTGTTAGGAAGAATAGTGACAGTGAAGATGAGTATACTACCAAAGTTACTCTTTTTATTTCAAACAGTTCCTGTAAAATTGGGAAAGAAATTATTTGATGATCTCAATGCAACAATATCGAGATTTATATGGCAAGGGAAAAAAGCATGAATTAAAAATAAAATGTTACAAGAAGCTAAAGATAGTGGAGGATTTGGACTTCTGGACCGGAGACTTTATTACCAAACAGCCATTTTTCTCTGGCTTAAAAAATGGGTAACATTGAGAAATAAAAGACTTCTTTACTTAGAGGGATATGACTTACAATTGGGTTGGCATGCTTTTTTGTGATATGGGAAAAATAAAGTACACAAATATTTCCAAAACCACGCTGTAAGGAATCTACTTTTGCTAGAATGGGAGAGAATTAAACAAAAAAAATTATACTAAAATACCTGAGTGGTTTTCAACAATGGAAGCATTTGCTTATCCAAATCTAATTAATTATGATAAACTTGTTACCTATAAAGACATTTTGGATAAGGATGGAAAACTTAAAGACAGGCAAGACCTTCAACAACAAGGTATTGACTTAGCATGGTGGCCGTATCTGCAAATTCAAACAAGATATGAAAAAGACACAAAGTCAATGAGATTCTATAAAGAACAGATACAACTTGATAAATTACTTTTGAAAACAGATGAAAATTTGATTAAGAAACTCTATAAATTTATTCTAAATTGGAAGATGGAAGAAGAATAAGTAAAAGAAACAATGATAGTCTGGGCAAAAATCTTAGGATATTCTATAGCAGCGGTTCTCAACCTTGGCGTCGCGACCCCATTTGGGGTCGCGAGACCATTTCGCGGGGGTCGCCGGACACCGCGGGCCGCCATTTTGTTTTTTATTTTTTTTATTTTTTTTATTTTTTTTTTGGCCGGTGCATGCGCAGTTCGGCCTGTCGCGTGCACGCGACGGGCCGAACCGCGCATGTGCGGTGCGCATGACGACCCGATCCGCACACGCATGCGCAGCGCAAAACTCCAGCAGGCACACGGAGGAGCGGTCCGGAGCAGGCGGGCGCAAAGCTGCCTCCTTCCCGCTCCGCTCCGCCATGTCCCAGGCCTGGCCTCCAACTCACCCTCCGGCAGCCAGCCAAGCAGTCGGGGCAGCCGGACCTCGAGGCGGGCCTGCACTTCACCGAGACCGGCTCGGCTGTGGCGAGAGGCGCCCGGCGGCCGCCTCCGGCCCCCAAGTCCGCACTACGGACTGGCGTCCAGGTCCCAGCGCTCCATCTGCCAGGCTCGTCCGGGACTCCCGCGCCTTCCGCAGGGCCGGCAGTGGCCGCAGGTAGGTAGGCGGGCGGCAGGACTGGGGAGCCTGCCCGGGCCAGCTCCCTCCCTCGGTTGGCGGCGGCGGCCAAAGCAGGCGGTAAGGCGCCAAGCCAGTGGATCGGCAAGATGAACTGGTGAGTCCCTGCCGGGCATGGGGGGAGGCCGAGCCGGGGAAGGAGCCGGGCGTGGGGGGAGGCCGAGCCGGGGAAGGAGCCGGGCGTGGGGGGGAGGCCGAGCCGGGGAAGGAGTCGGGCGTGGGGGGAGGCCGAGCCGGGGAAGGAGCCGGGCGTGGGGGGGAGGCCGAGCCGGGCAAGGAGCCGGGTGTGGGGGGAGGCCGAGCCGGGGAAGGAGCCGGGCGTGGGGGGAGGCCGAGCCGGGGAAGGAGCCGGGCGTGGGGGGAGGCCGAGCCGGGGAAGGAGCCGGGCGTGGGGGGGAGGCCGAGCCGGGGAAGGAGCCGGGCGTGGGGGGAGGCCAAGCCGGGGAGGGA
The DNA here is from genome assembly GCA_034064705.1 of Bothrops alternatus. Classification (NCBI taxonomy): domain Eukaryota; kingdom Metazoa; phylum Chordata; class Lepidosauria; order Squamata; family Viperidae; genus Bothrops; species Bothrops alternatus. The sequence continues at coordinate 6,334,011 of JARGCV010000019.1, read as the reverse complement.
GCCGGGCGTGGGGGGAGGCCGAGCCGGGGAGGGAGCTGGGCGTGGGGGGAGGCCGAGCCGGGGAGGGAGCCGGGGAGCCTGGCCAGACGCCCGCCGCCCGGCTGGCCAGCCCGACCCGAGCGGGACTGGCGCTGAGAGCGAGCTGGCCCGGGCGGGCTCCCCAGTCCTGCCGCCCGCCTACCTACCTGTGGCCGCTGCCGGCCCTGCGGAAGGCGCGGGTGTCCCGGACAAGCCTGGCAGGCGGAGCGCTGCGACCTGGACGCCAGTCCGTAGCGCGGACTTGGGGGCCGGAGGCGGCCGCTGGGCGCCTCTCGCCACAGCCGAGCTGGCCTCGGTGAAGTGCAGGCCCGCCTCGAGGTCCGGCTGCCCCGACCTCTTGGCCGGCTGCCGGAGGGCGAGTTGGAGGCCGGGCCTGGGACGTGGCGGAGCGGAGAGGAGCGGGAAGGAGGCAGTTTTGCGCCCGCCTGCTCCGGACCGCTCCTCCGTGTGCCTGCCGGAGGCGAGGCCGGCCTGGTCTGGAGCCGGCGGGCCCGCCGGTTCTGCGCATGTGCAGTTTGGCGCTTCGCGCGCATGCGTGGTTCGGGCCTGTCGCACACGCATGCGCAGATCGGCTGTCGCACACACACACGCAGATCGGCCGTCGCACGCACATGCGCAGATCGGCATGTTGCGGTCCGCCATTTTTTTTTCGGGGGGCGCGTGCGCGCGCACGCGCGCGCACACCCAGGTCAGGGTCGCAGCGCGCATGGGCGGTGCAAGTGGGGTCTCAACCTAAAAAAGGTTGAGAACCACTGTTCTATAGATTTAGAAGACTGGCAAAAGCTTTGGGATAGAAATATTAAACTTATTAAAGCAGCCTCATACAAAGAAAATTTATATAAAATGTTTTATAGATGGCATATGACACCAGTTAGATTGGTGAAAATGTTTTAAAATGTATCGAATAATTGTTGGAAATATAAACAAAAACCAGGCACTTGCTATCATATCTGGTGGGTATGCCCTAGTACAAAGAAATTCTGGCTTAAGATTCATATATGGCTGGAAAAGATGACTAAAATACAGATAGAATTTAAGCCAAAACTGTTTTTGTTGGGAATACTAGGACTTAATTATGGAAAAGAGAATGAATATTTAATATTACATGTATTGACAGCTGCAAGAATAGCATTTGCCGAATTTTGGAAAAATGAAAATGTACTATCTGACCAGATTATAATTACAAAAATTTTAGAATGTGTAGAAATGGACAGACTAACCCTAGAGATTAAAGAAAAAGAAGATTCAGTTTATTTTAAAACATGGGAAAAATTTTTTTATCAATGGTTAGCAATACGATCTAGCGAGAAAGGATTGTGAAGTCTATTAGGATGAATGATATCTATGGATGAATTAATATTTTTATGATTTATCATTATATTAATTACTGCTATTTAATATTTGTATCTGGACGACAGTCTGCTTGCTAAAGCGTGGAATTATTGTTGGGGGTAACCCCATTTTTGTACCTACCCTTACCCTAATCCCACTCCCGAACCATGAAATCTTATCTACACTTCAATTCTTGGATCAAGGGAAGGAACACTTTGTTAATCCAAGGAAACTTATATGGAGATGTACATTCTTAGGCATTCATATTTCTCTGTATTCTGTGGAGTGCTTATCAGTGGTGTTATTTGAAGTGTCTTATACTTTTTTTAGTACAGTGGGCCTGGGAGATCCTGCTCGCTGGACATTTTATAAATAAACTTGCTCATATCTGCTCTAAGATGGATTCTGGATGGCAAGGTCTCATGGCACAAGAGAAATAAAATCCTGCAAGTCATCTGGGATTTGTCCAGGTCTGTGGCACTGAAGTAGACATGGTCGTCTATGGAATGAGTTCAGTCTTCTGTAAAGTAGATTTGGGCCCTCCTGGCTAATATGTACCGCTAGAGAGGAAAGGGTAGCTGGACACAGGAGGTGGCACATTCATCCTTGAGGGATGGATGATGCCCTCAACCGTGAAGGAGATGGTAATGTATTTCCTTGTCAAGAATCCATTACTTGACCTGGCTGTTTAAGACAACTATTGACTGTTTTAGCATATCCCTTTAGGTGAGGTGGTTGAAATATAAATACATGGGAGTATATATATATATTAGCTCTACAGTGATGGCGAATCTATGACACATTTGTCAAATTGACTCAGCACATTTTGAGTGACATGCCAGCCTTCACCAACACCCAACAATTATTCTTGAAAGTGGTTTTCAGCGGTCAGTTCTTTTGTGGGGAAATCTGTCTCTCCATGCAAGAGGACCATGTTCTCATGCATCCTCCGAAGCCTCCAAAAATCACAGGGTTTTCAGGGGCTGCAGAAGCCGCAGAAGAGCTTTCTCTGAAGCTGCCTCAAGAACGAAGGTCTCAGGTGACACGGAGCAATATCAGGTAGGCCACAGGGACCTGTCAACATAAAGAGAAGGCTGCCTGAAGATAAGTAGCATGAAGCAAATCCTGGGGAATCACACACATGATTGCACTGTAATTTTTTAAAAAAACAAATGAATATATAAAGAAGTGTTTCTTTTTTGTTGAGGGCATGCATGTGTGTGTGTGTGTGTGTTTGTAGAGACACAAGAAAAAAAAATAGCCATTTCCAGAATTTTTGACACACCAAAAAGTTCACCACCATTGTCTAGCCAGGAAGGGGTGCTCTAGGTGCCCACCTTTCACCAGAAAGTCCCCTTAACATGGCCTTCTCAGTAGCAGCTTCTTCACTTTGGAGCAGCTTGATCCCCAAGTTATTATCATTATTTTCTCTGTTGCCTTGCAAGTAAACTGAGTGCTTCAGTATGGAGATACATTCCTTGTGTGTCTAGTCACACTTGGCCAAATAAAGTATTCAATTCAATTCATTTCAATTCAACTCAAATGCCTATCATTCAGGAGGAAAGGGAAAACTGTCCTTTCTTTTAGGGCTTCTGGAATGGGAGACCCCTCATTAGACGGGAATAATTTGCATGGATTTGAAAGGATTGATAAATAAATACATAAATAAATGCAATTTCTAATCTGTTTGTGTTGTGTCCTGAGCCTGCTGAAGCACTCAGCAGGCTCAGAAATGTTGCAAATGGTCTCAGGCAGACCAAAAGCTGCCCGGAACCAGACTGGCAGTTGCCAGCCTTGTGAGCATGCGCAAGGCGCGAAAACAGCCAGCTTCCTATTGGCTGACACTGTCCAGCTTCAGGACTCTATAAAAGGCCTGCGTGCATTTTGCTGCTTGCTTCGTTGTACGGAGAAGATCAATAAAGAGATTACTTGTTCATCATGTGTCTTCGTCAATTGCCTAAGAACCTAATACATAAAAGTTTGCATTAACCACCCCAAGCACTGGAGAATTTTAATAGCAGGAGTCATGCATGAGTTTCTAATGCCACTTCATGCCACATGGGAACAATATTTATTTCTCAGAAATGGACCCCCAGCTTTAAATTGGCTGTGCCATTGCAGATTCCTATCCTACCTCTATTGCTTCTCTGCCCAATATTTTGCCATCACTTGACTTTCCTACACATGGGCAACAGCCAATTCTGACAATCATTTGATCTGTGCACTCTGATATAATAGTGCAAGTGTAATTGTTATTATCATTTATTATATCTGTGTGGGGATACATTCCTGCAAGAACTAGTGATTACTCCAGTCTCCATATTCGACATAGTTTGTAGTAGTAATCAGGTAGCTCTGAGAAGCCAATTAATTTACATTGCAGACAGTTTATGTGAAACTGCACACTTGTCAGATTACAAGGAGAAAACCTCCAAAGGCTTTACTTTCAAATTGTTCTGTTTAAAGGCAAACAGAGTGAGAGCCAATAAAATGCGAATCAGGATGTCAAGATATGTTAATAAGGCATTTGTTAAAAATGTACAATATATAACCTTCATGGATTACTGCCTTGTTGTGGCGAAGGGGCTTGCGTAACTCAATGAAGCTATGAGCTATGCCATGCAGGGCCAGCCAAGACGGATAGGTCATAACAGAGTTCTGACAAAATATGATCCACTGGAGAAGGAAATGGCAACCCACTCCAGTATCTTTGCCATGAAAACCCATGGACAGTACTAAAAGGCAAAAAGATATGACGCTGGAAGATGAGCCCCTCAGGTCAGAAGGTGTCCAATGTGCTACTGGGGAAGAGCAGAGGGCTAGTACTAGTAGCGCCAGAAAAAGTGAAGCAACTGGGCCAAAGCCGAAAGGACGCTCAGCTGGATGCATCTGGTGGTGAAAGGAAAGTCCGATGCTGTAAAGAACTTTTCTCCATAGAGCCTGTAATATAAGATCCATGAATCAAGGCAAGCTGGATGTGGTCAAACAAGAGATGACAAGACTGAACATCGACATCTTAGGAATTAGCAAATTAAAATGGACAAGAATGGGTGAATTTAATTCAGAGGACCATCAGGTATACTACTGCGAGCAAGAATCCCTCAGAAGAAATGGAGTAGCCTTCATAGTCAATAAAAGAGTAGGAAAAGCAATACTGGGATACAATCCCCAAAATGACAGAATGATCTCAGTGCAAATCCAAGGGAAACCATTCAATATCACAGTAGTCCAAGTCTATGCCCCAACCACTGGTGCTGAAGAGGATGAGATTGACCGGTTCTATGAAGCCCTACAGCACCTTATAGAATCAACACCAAAAAATGATGTTCTTATCATCATGGGGGATTGGAATGCTAAAGTAGGAAGCCAAAAGATAACTGGAATAACAGGCAAATTTGGCCTTGGAGTACAAAATGAAGCAGGGCACAAGCTGTTAGAATTTTGTCAAGAGAATACGATGGTCATAGCAAACACTCTTTTTCAACAACCCAAGAGATGGCTCTACACATGGACATCACCCCAAAGATGGGGACTACAGCCAAGAAATTAAAAGTTACTTGCTACTGGGGAGGAAAGCTATAGCAAATCTAGACAGCATACTAAAAAGCAGAGACATCACCCTGCCAACAAAAGTACGTATAGTCAAGGCCATGGTTTTTGCAGTTGCAATGTATGGCTGTGAAAACTGGACCATAAGAAAGGCTGAGCGCAAAAGAATTGAGGCATTTGAACTATGGTGCTGGAGAAGACTCCTGCGAGTCCCCTGGACTGCAAGGTGATCAAACTGGTCAGTCCTAGAAGAGATCAATCCTGACTGCTCTTTAGAAGGCCAGATCCTGAAGTTGAAACTCAGGTACTTTGGCTACCTAATGAGAAGGAAGGACTCACTGGAGAAGAGCCTAATGCTGGGAAAAATGGAGGACAATAGAAGAAGGGGACGACAGAGAACGAGGTGGCTGGATGGAGTCATTGAAGCAGTAGGTGTGAGCTTAAATGGACTCCAGAAGATGGTAGAGGACAGGAAGGCCTGGAGGAATGTTGTCCATAGGGTCGCGATGGGTCGGACACAACTTTGCAGCTAACAACAAAAAAATATATAACATGAGATTGATTTGATTTACACAGCCTTAATCTCCCATTCACATAAGATAATATGTTGATTAATCTGCTATCTAAAAATATTTTTCTTTTCTCCATTGCTTTGCTTTTGCTTTTGTTATTAATATGCCTGTGGTGTTAGCAACAAAACCTCCCATTTCTTTCCCTGCAAGTTCTGTAAAGGCTTTCAACTGTTGACATTCCAGTATTGCAAAATGGCAACACAATACTGTTCTCCTCATGGCCCTTACTTGGGGCTGACCAACTAAATAAACCAATTTTTTAGAACCGAAGGCTGCCTTTGGAAAATACTGGATCAAGTAGGTAGGTACTGCTTTAACACCAGTGTAGCCAGTTTGGTGTGGTGATTAAAGTGCCGACCTGGAAATTAGATGACTATGAGTTCTAGCGCAGCTGAGTGACTTTGGGTCAGTCCAGTGGTGGGATTCAAATATGTGAACAACCAGTTCTCTGTGTGGATGCCCTTCTGGAAATCCGTTCTGGGCCTGGGCACCAAAAAGTGGCTATCGGTTTTGCCGAACTGGTGCAAACCAGCTGAATCCCACCACTGGGCCAGTCCCTTTCTCAGTCCAACCCACCTCACAGAGTGAATTTTGTGGGGAAAATAGGAGGCAGGAATCTTTTATAAGCTGCTGACTTGAGTTGTACAAAACAAAGGCAGGATATAAATTTATATTGGTGAACCTGATTTAAGACTCTCTGTGGAAGAGGGACTGCAAACCCAAGCAACTTCTCTGTGTGCAGCAGCCCAGGTGCAGAAAACCATAAACCAGCGCCCAAAACATTGTAAATTTCCATCTTATTTTAGGTAAGGGTGGGGGTTAAAGATGGGCATCCCTAATTCCTAAAAAAACAGCTTGATCTCATTTTGTCAAAATCTAGCTATTTTGCAGCCAAATTTCAGCAATGTAGTTTCAGATGCTGGGGTCTGCAGATGGCATTACTGGAGGACTGCAGGCAGGCTGGGAGCTGCCTAACCTTGGCTGAAGGCACAATTCTAATTTTCCTATTCAAATCTGAGATCAAACTCTGTTCTTTCCTTAAAAAAAAAGGTTGTCCTTCTTTTAGCTGCAAGGGGACACTGCATTGTTCATTATGTTGTATACATTCCATTGTGCTCTACCTACATCATGATCCATACCACTGTTTTTCATTTATAAAGGCATTTGGTTTTGATGTCAGCTGTGATAGACGTTGATCACATCAGAATACCACAGTTTACTGTAACAGTAATGGTTAGTCCCAGTTTATAATTAAAAAACAATTTAAAAATGCAATAAATTTACTCATTTTTCAAATGTATTTGAAAGCTTTCTGGGTCACAAAAAGGTAATTCAAGAGTGATCTTTAACCATTTATTTCTTCACTTTTCTAAAAGAAGAGATTATGGAGATGCCTCATCAAATGACTTGCTTTTGCTAAGTAGACTAACTCAGACGTTGTTCTTTTCCTCTTCTGCAGCTACACCCTCATCACCCCTGGTGTTCTGCGAACAGACACAGAACAGAAAATTTTGGTGGAGGCCCATGGAGACAATGCTCCGAAACAGCTGGACATCTCTGTTCGTGATTTTCCACGAAAGCAGAAAATCTTGTACCAAACCATAGTAGATATGAATCCAGCAGGAGGCATGCTTGTCACTCCAACTATAACGGTGGGTGAGTGGTGATGGTTGCAGCAGAGCCTGTTGTACCCCTACCAGAAACAAACAAAAAACAAAAAACCCGAGCTAAAATCCTGTCCAGCCTGGCCTGAGGGGAAGTCCTATGCACCTTAGTCAAACATGACTAGATTGTCAGATATTGAACATATACTTGACATGATAGCAGTATTCCAATATCTCAGGGGCTGCCACAAAGAAGAGGAAGTCAAGCTATTTACCAAGGCGCCTGAAGGCAGAACAAGAAGCAATGGATGAAAACTAATCAAGGAGAGAAGCAACCTAGAACTAAGGAGAAACTTCCTGACAGTGAGAACAATTAACCATTCACCTGCCTCCAGAAGCGGTGAATGCTCCAACACTGGAAGTTTTTAAGAAGAGACTGGACAGTCATTTGTCCGAAATGATATAGGGTTTCCTGCCTGAGCAGGGGGTTGGACTCGATGACCTCCAAGGTCCCTTCCAACTTTACTATTATTATTATTATTATTATTATTATTATTATTATTATTATTATTATTATTATTATTATTATTATTATTATTATTATTATTATTATTATTATTATTATTATTATTATTATTATTATTATTATTATTATTATTATTATTATTATTTCTAAGAAGGAAAGAAAAACAGAGTTATAGGATACATATGTATTTATTTTACAGTCCTAACTGCCACAATTGCTGAAAGCAGCATTTCACAGCAAACAAGTAAAATATAATAAATATTTAGATCAAAATCAATATCAAAACCAAGAATTAACCACAAGATAAAATCTGTCAGATAACAAAGTATAGCAAATTAATGGTTAGTAAAAATAGGGTATCAGTGGGCAAAAGAGCTGAATTTTCAGATCCAAAGGCCTTTGGGCAACCTCTGTTCTCCTTTACTCAGGGAGGAGAAATTGGGTTAGTCTGATAGAACTATGTTCACTCTCAACATGAACAATGTAAAGGGAAAAAAAGAAGAATGCTGAATAATATATGTCTGTGACCAATCTGTTTCCAACAGTCCTGAATTTTCCAGAGGGCTTCAGTGTTGAAATGTTATTGCCTGAGCAAATCCCATCCCAGGTTTCACTAACTCCGACTCTGCTATGTACTTGAATCCAAACAATGTTAAACAGCTGTTGTCATCTGGTGGGATAGATAAATTGAGAAAACTTCTGCTAAATTTCTATATGCAACAATTTCCATGAGAAGGCACATTAAATGTCCTGATCTTGCAGTGATGAAATTACAATTTTTTCCTTGTTCTTTTCTTGTTTATTCCATTTCTATTTTATCTTGTTTTATTACATCTTGCTCAATCTTCCCCTTTTTCCCCATTGTTTTAACTTTTAGTTTTATATGACTATACACTACTTTTCCTGTACATGATTTGGTAATTGCTGCTATGTTTTTAATCTTGCTGGTTAATGACTATATTTAAATAAATCTGTTTTGATTTGATTAACACTAGTTAAATAACATTAGTGTATATTTTCATTTTTTCCTGAATGACTACGCTTTTACCTTGTTCTTATTTTGATTGCTTTTTGTTTAAGACGTAATAATTTTTAATGAAATAAATTGAAATTCAAATCCTAGGCAAACTCTCACTAAATAAGCTCTGCAAGGTTCAGAGACGCCTCTGCCAATGGGGTGCCCTCTGCAGCCATTAAACTGCAGCCTCTGCCAGCTGCTTTTAATGGGAGTTGTAGAGCCAGAAGGCAGAGGTTGCCCAGTAATTCTCAGACACCCTTCTCAAAGAAGTGTTCTTCACTGCAATGCAGGTTGGGGTTGTGGGGAAACTCTAAAAGTCACAGATTCTAACCTTGGTATAATTTCAGGTGGTATTGTTTACCTGCCCGTAAAGGGCAGGAATAATTAATGTGATTCCCTAGCTCTGGAGTGTCAATCTCTCAGCCTGTTGGTAGCATGAGATCATTAAAAAAAAATCTGTTTTCAACAGCTCTTATGGATTAAAAATAACAAACCATAAAATAAACAATGTTCTACGGATGTCAAAGTCTCTCTGTTTTGATTTTATGGTGGATTTTGTTAGCTAAATGATTTTGGCTGGTTAAACGTAAGTTGTTTTCATGTAAACCTTAGATATTTTATTATTATTATTATTATTACTATTACTATTGCTATTACTATTACTACTACTACTACTACTATTATTATTATATTATACAAATACACACACACACACACACACACACACACAGGAATAAGAGAGCATTCTACTTATGAACAGATTATGTTTTAAGAATTCACAAGTCCAAACAAGCATATGTAAATTAACCTTCTCCTGACTTCCAAACCTTCTAGGTTGGAGTTATGGACAGATTTGTTCATCTTGGTAAATGTGTGTGTGTGAGTGTGTATTTGGGTGATCCAATAATTGCCCAATGAAAAAGGTTTCAATGTGTTTGGATTCATGATTCTTCAGAAAGGGGGTGGTCAGATCAGGAAAGTTGATGTGGGATGTCAGGGCCAAAACCTCATCCCAAGAAAGCAGGACTCTTGGAACAGTGTTATGTCTGCTGTGAGAATGGAGCTGATAACAGAGTCCCTTCCCATGCCTGTGAAGATGTTGTTGAGCTTCATACCTTTTTCTTCTGCAGCAAGTGATAAGTCAGATGGCTGGAGGCTCATTCCTTTCTTGCCCCAGGTTGACAACAAGGGGAAACAGTTCAAAGAGCAAGCGGATAGAAACAGCAGAGAGGATACATTGTAGCAAAGTGAAAGGAGAAATAGTGTATCCCATGGAGCCTCCCCCTCCCCCTCAGGAGAATGACAGAAAGGTACCCACAGAAAGGTACCCGGAAGGGATGAATCAACCCCCCCAACAACTAAATGGGGTGAGAGTTCCCTCACTCTCCTTCCGACTTGTTTTGAGCTTGGAATTGGGTGATGAGTTTTCTTGGTGTGTAAATTAAGAGGGAAAAAGCCAGAGAAAACAAGGTGAGGTTTATGAGTGTACTGCAGTGGACAAATTGGCTTGTAACAGCTGAGTGGCAAGGTGAGATCTCGGGGATATGTTCTGCATTAGTTTCATTGACTGGGCTCTTTAACTAATATTGCTTTTTGCACCAGGAAAGATCAGAAACGTCCTTAGGAAAAGCAAGCAGCAAGTTTTTAAGATATAATATGTCTATGTTTGGCATTCTGCGATCCTCTTTGTTTTAATTTTTGACTCAGTAGTCAAACTTTTTGGATCAATGTTTTAGTTGCCTAGGGCTAAGGAATGAGGCCTCAGGTGGCCCTTAGTAATGATTAAGTTTGAAGTTTCTGCTCTACTGATCTTCTCATCCAGATTCCTGCGGAAGAACTGGATAAGGACTTCAGGAAAAATCAGTATGTGGTTGTGCAAGTAAAAGCTCCTGAGGTGAGCCTGGAAAAGGTGGTTCTCCTTTCTTACCAGAGTGGCTTTGTGTTCATCCAGACAGATAAAGGCATCTATACCCCAGGCTCTCCAGGTAAACACTTTTTCTGTCTCTATTGCTTCGCTCTCCTGGGATCCCACTGTGGTTATGTGATGAATAATGCTCTAAACAAAACCATTCTGGGATTTGTGGTTGAAGTATCTCCAGAGAATGGGGGAAAGGAATAATGTATCTTTTATGAATGTTGCCATTATTGATACTGAGAAATATGTTTCGGATACTTCAATATCAAGCATTAAATGTTCAAAAAAGATTTTAAAAACACATTTATAGACGACCCAGTGAAATGCAATCACAAATCAGGAAGAGAATGGAGAAATCCATTCAAGGTATAAATCATGCAAGCTATAAAGGGGGGGGGAGCCTTGAGGGTTATATGAGTGATCTTAAAAAAAAACTCAATTCTTATTATGCTTCTTTAAAAGAAGAAGAAAATTTGTCATCTTGAAAACAAAGGCCTTTTTAAAGTTTTTTTTTAAAATTAGGTGGTGCTTGTGTCTCAGTTACAGAAGATCCAGGATGAAGTAATCTAGAAACATTTATACTGCAGTAAACCCATTTGTCAACTTTAAAAATGAGCATGGCTGTATGCAAGCCTCAGAGTTCTCTTACCATTGACCTTAAAATGCCTGAGGATGCTGCTAATTGGCTATTTTTCTAGAAACTGTCCCACATCTTTTTTTTAGGGTTTACAGTGAGCCTGGCAGGCAGCCACAGAATAGACAATTAATGCAAACTTGTTTTGTATGATGCAAACCCATATCTTCTGAATTTTATTACAAATTACAGTTAGTCTCTTTTTTTCTTAGTGCGCTATCGTGTCTTTTCTATGGATCACAACATGCACAGGATGGACAAAACTGTGATTGTTGAGTTTCAGGTGGGAATCGTGTCTACAATCCTGTATGGTTAATATAGGAATGATAGTTGGTTCTTTACTGAAGTTTCCTATGTAATCAAAAAAGATGTTGAGACTATAGAAAGAGTGCAGAGAAGATCAACGAAGATGATTAGGGGGCTAGAAGCTAAAACATATGAAGAACAGTTGCAGGAATTGGGTTTGTCTAGTTTAATGAAGACATTAAATTAGGGAAGACATGATATTATTATTATTATTATTATTATTATTATTATTATTATTTCTAAGAGGATGCCACAAAGAAGAGGGGATTAACCCATTCTACAAAGCACCTGAGACAGGACAAGTAGCAATGGATGGAAACTAATCAAGGAGAGAACCAATGTAGAACTAAGGAGAAATTTCCTGACAGAACAATTAATCAATGGAAAAACTTGTTTCCAGAATTTGTGGGTGCTCCAACACGGGAGGTTTTTAAGAAGAGATTGGATAACCATTTGTCTAAAATGGCATAGAGTTTCCTGCCTGAGCAGGGGGTTGGACTAAGATTAGAAGATCTCCAAGATCCCTTCCAACTCTGTTATTCTGTTATTCATAACAAGTAGATCCAACTACTCTAGGAAGCTTTGCTTGGCCAACATTTTATATATGCATTTTTCTTAAATGTTTAATTTTAAGTTCTGTGCTAAACATTAGACTGTATCAACGATTTGAAATGTTTCATTATAAAACTGGAAAATAATGCTGAGGTTGAATGCATGCATTTGTGTATGTGCATATGGGGAAAGGAGCTAGCTGTTTTTTTTTTCATCTGTACCATGTTTTTTTTAATCTACAAAGGCTTCAGGTGGCAAATGTTCTATTTTCAAGGCAAATTAGGCTGAATGATCTGTTCTGGGCTATTAGTTGACATTTATATGTAGGAGAAAATTTAAATAATAGCTTTGCATCTTATAACCTAGTGCCCCATCTGCTGAGTTGCATTTGCTCTCTATTTTGTGTCATCATGTACAAAATCTAGTATTCCAGCTGGGTTTCGATCATATAGAATGCAAAGGAAATAATGCGCAACACTTTATGTTTGTTCAACACACCTGTATTTTATTTCCTTGGGCCCAGACTCCACAAGGCATTGTTGTCAGTTCTAATCCAGTCGATTCAAACTTGATCCGGCCTTACAATTTACCAGAGCTTGTCAGGTAATTTAACATGAATATTGTCATAAGGCTACCTTTTTTGTAATTGAGCTGAAACTCTGATTGGGGGGGGAAATATTCAGCTATTCAACTATCAGAGTAATTAGACAAGAAGGCTGTATAGTATGTTCCTTTTTAGCCTGCTTCCCTGATCTATTACTAAAGTAAGAAAAAGATCCAGGTTTGATATTTTGCATTTGTCCATCACATTTCTATTTCCTCTTGTTTTTGGGAGAGCCTGGAGCAACATACATGGGGCTATAATGTTATTTGTATGGCAATTCTGTGAAATTGAGTGGACAAATAATAGATACAATCTCACCATCACAATTTAAGCTCAGTGAGCAAGAGGAAATACATTGCAGAAGTAAGAGTCACATTTCAACTTCCACATATTTGAATCCCAAGATTTCTGAATCAGGCATTTTCTTCGTTCTTTATACTTATTCTCCATAGGACAAATAAACCTATTAATATCAGGAAGAAGCCTTGTATCCCTTGTTCATATTATTATTGTCATAAATTGATTATAAAGTCAAAAGAATGAAAAATCTCTTCATTTTCCTTTCGTAGTTTTGGGACATGGAAGGCTGTGGCCAAATTTGCGCATTCCCCAGAGGAGAGCTATACCACATATTTTGATGTCAGGGAATACGGTAAGAAGAAGGATCCTTTCTGTTCAATAAATCCACTTCCTGATCCTGGGTTTCTTCCCTTTCCATTTTGTTTCTGAAAAACACACTAGTTCTATCATTTGTAGAAGTGGGAAGTTTTGAGAGCCAATCTGGTCTGGTGGTTAAGGTAGCAGTCTAGAATCCTGGAGACTGTGAGTTCCAATTCCACCTTAGCCATGAAAGCCAGCTGGGTGACCTTGGCCAGTCAATCTCTCTCAGTCCAATCCACCTCAAAGGATTGTTGTTGTGGAGAAAATAGGAGGAGGAAAGTGTGTCGGATACGTTCACTGCCTTGAGTTATTTGTAAAAATACAAATAAATAAATAAATAAGAGGAAGGAGTACTAGATATGTTCAACACTTGAGTTGTTTATAAAAATAATAAAGGTAGGATATAAATAAAATAATAAATAAAATATATTGAATAAAACCTGTCCGTGCTAGACTTCTACCCTTTCATCTGTTTTTTTTTCTGTAGTGTTGCCGAGCTTTGAAGTCCGTCTGCAACCGTCAGAGAAGTTTCTTTACATTGATGGCAATACAGATTTCCACGTGTCTATTACTGCAAGGTGTGTGCATAGTTACAATTATGAGTAGCTAAAGAAAATTATTTCGGCAGTGAGTAACATCTGCTTGAAAGTGGATTTTCTTTGGATCATAATATTCAGAAAAAATATGATTTGGTGACTAGTTCTGATCTCAGTACATTTATTTGAAATTTGTTTAAGAAATACAATATTTATAATATTGAAAAACAGACCCTTGACTTTACTTAGGTTTATTAGTCTGATTGCTTATGATATCAAACCCAACTATCTCTTATAGCTTTGATGCTGTGTCTTTTTAGTGTCAAGGGTAAGGTGGTAATCCAGTCATAGCAGTGATCAAAGAGAGAGTAATCAAACCCATTATAATCTGAAATTATGATCTGAAAAGAATGTTCCCAATCCCACTCTCCCATTATTTAGGAAGCTACAAATATGTTCCTTTCATCAAGCTCTTAGTTATTTTAATGACTGATTTTATTGTAGTAAGGCTTTAATTGTGGTATGTTTTCTACTCCATACTTTTTATTTTTGCAAGCCGCCTTGAGTGTTGGAATGAAGACAAAGGTGAAACCTAAATCTTCCTGATTTAGAAATCAGGAAGTACAATGGGCAGATGGGTGGAGGAACTGATCTTATCAACCTTCCCCCCCCCTCAAATTCTTTTTTAAAAAGAAATTTTATTGGTTTTTTAAATTTTTACAGAAAAAAAAAGCTCAAGGCACACCGTGGTGTTAGGGCAAACAAACATCCAAAACCAAAACATTTATACATATTTCAATCAATACATCTAATATTCCCTCTCTTATTCCCTTAGATAACATAACTTATTAAAAGTAGTTCAGTCTAGCTTAAATTTAATCAACCTATATCTGTTTTTAAAACTTTTAGAGATTTATACTACCATAGTCAAATTAATTTTAAATGTAAACCTTATCAATTTGGGTATCCCTTCCAAATATATTCTAGTTCCTTAATTTTTTCATAAATTTCATTTAATCTTCCACTAATATCCCTTAATTAAAATAAAGTATTAGTCTATCCTATACATATCTAGTCTATCAATTAATCAATTTCTTTTTACTAATAAGAGAAAATCAAACCTTAAGTCCTTTCGATCCATTAAACAGAATTCAATTAATTATCATAACTAATAACATCCATCTTATCAAACAAATCATCTTATTTGATTAACTCAAATTTACATAATAAATTTCTTGCAAGTAACCCTATTATCCTAAAGAAAAAAAGAACAAACATATTCTTAATCCATTTAATGTATATTTCATTAATCGCCCCTTTTTCTCTTACTTCTAACTCACAATCTTAATCCTAAAATCAATCCATGATTCTGAATTACCTTTAATCCATTACCTAAAAATATCTCCTTTTTAAGTTGAAATGATAATCTATCATAACTAATAACATCCATAATATCAAACAAACAAATCATCTTATTAGATTAACTCAAAGTTACATAAAAAATTTCTTACAAGTAACCCTATTGTCCTAAAGAAGAGAAAGGAAAGAAAAACAAAAGCATAATCTTAATCTATTTAATATATATTTCATTAATCACCCCTTTTTCTCTTACTTCTAACTCACCATCTTAATCTTAAAATCAATCCATAATTCTAAATTACCTTTAATCCATTACCAAAAAATATCTCCTTTTTAAATTGAAATAGTAATCTATTCTAAAACTGTCTAATCCATCAATCAATCACTTTAAACTGACCACATAGCATCAAACTTTAGATTATTTCAATTCACTAATCATCAAACAAATAAATCATCAGTAATTTTCATATAGGTAAGTCTCATATATCTTCCATTAATCGCACATCTGACTCATAATTTTAGTCCTTAAATCAGTCCATAATTCTAGATTACCTTTAGTCCATTACATAACACTTTAATTTTCAGTCTTTTTTTTTAGTCTTATTCTAGGTTTTTTCAAACCCCAAGTGGGTTTCCATAGCAAGGCTTCTCTTCCAGCTGATAAGTCTTTTTTTATTGCTTGTAGTAGTATTTGGATCAGTAAGAGCCATCTTGATCTTTGCATTGGCCCTCTGATTTTCTTAACCATGAGAACTTGTTGCTTTAAGATTTGAAGTCCCAGTCTTTGCTTTTTCTGGTTCTCAGCATCATAAGTAAATTGTTTATAGGGCAAAATCAAGTTCTCTTTATTTTCAGTTAAGTCGTCTCCTTGCGTAATCTGTTTTGTAGAAGAATCAGGTATAATCTGAAAGTCAATCTTGGAGTTTGAAGAAGAAATTCTGGTTCTTGATTCTGTAGTAGGTTCTTTCATTGTAACACATATTTCCACTTTGGTCTCATAGATCTTTTCCAAAATAAGTTTGCAGTTTAAATGTGAGTGTAGCTCCATTTTGTAAAAGTTGTTCAACTTCATCAAATTAACTTTCTCATAAAGAAATCATCTCCTCTCCAATTGCCATATTAGCTTTTAACCAGTAGATGTCCTCAGTAAGCTAAAAAATCTTTTTTCAAATATCATTCATTTCATTTCATTTTTTTCTTTTTTCCTCCCTCATCTCTTTTCTTCTGTTTTTTTAGGGAAAAATAGAGGAAGAAATATTTAAAAAAAACACTCCAACATAGGCTGATAATAAAGTTCTTAAGAAAAAAAGTTTTTGTTCCAGTACCCCAAAATAAACTTATATAAAGAAAACGTAATTTTTGAAGCTTCGTTCTATTCTTTTTGTTCGCCTTTCTTCCCAGACACATAAAAGCTGCCTTTTCAAGCCAGGGAAATAGTTCCAACAGGGCTCTTACAGGCAAAAAAAAAAAAAAAAAAAATAGAAAGCAAAAGAGAGGGGAAAAAAAGAAAGATCTCACCCGGATTCACCACAGTGGGTTCAAAGCTTAGGTGTTCTGTGACTTGCGGTTTCTTACGGCTAGGTGATTGGCCATTTTACTGGCTGATCCTCTTCTCCATTGGCCCTCAGAGTCTGGCCCGGACAGCTGGAGGAGCCGCCGCTCCTCCATGGCTGAGCAAAACCTCCTCGACAGAAGTCGCACCCTCCAGGGCAACTTTAGACCCACATAAGGGTCTACCGATGGAGGGAGGCTAGCCAACATGGAGACGAGTCTCCTTGTATGACTAGAGGCGCCACGACCCGGAACCGGAAGTCCATTTCAGGTTTAAGATGACATAGTAAGTTAGAATTTTGGCTGAAGAGTTAATGGATATTGGTTATCTGGGTTTTTAAAGTTTTTTTTAGTAATTAATCATGGGCTGAAATAATTGGGTTTTTTCCCATTCTCTGGCATTTTGTAGTACATCTCATCCTGAGCTTTATCTTTTCCTGCTAACACTATGAAGATACACCCATTGTGTTGTAGACTTTAAGTGGTGTTATATTGTCTTGTGCTAGGTTAAAAACTGAACAAGGATTTCATGAAAACAACTATCTTCACCAGCCATAAATATGTTTTGCACAGAAATTCCCACAATTCCAAGGAAATACAGCCAAAAAGTAAAAGCTGCATTCAAGATTTCTGGAAAACATACATGTTGCAATTTTTAAAAATGTATTAATTTATAGCATCTGATCTATATCTTGCCCTTCTTCTTAATACATACTCTATAAAAAAGGAAAAAGCATTTATTCTGATGTTTTGATTTAGAAATTGGGCAATAACTGAAATCATATTGGAAGTTTGAGATAGATATACAGAATTATGAACAGAGTATGTGATTCTAAAAACTCAGGCTTTGTGTTCGAAATCTATTTCAGGCATTAAAACTAGAAAACATACGGAGGAACATATTACTGCAGTGTTGAAAGGAACAGACTTAAAGCTTGATTACCAAAGCATTATTTAGAGAAGGCTTACGTAGTACAACATTACCATCATCACCTAAGGTAGAAACATGAAGTTTTAATTTCCAAAATAGCCTGTTCCTAAAACTGATTTGATCTATAAATGCCACATGGGGGGCAAACCCCATTTCCTCCTCAGATTAAATTTTATCATGCTCTAACTCAGTGATGGTGAACCTTTTAGAGACCGAGTGCCCAAAAACTGGCCCCACGCCTGGTCCACCCCCTGCCCTGCCCTGCCCTGCCCCACCCCCGCCCCCACCCCATCCCCCATCCCCCACCCCGCCTGCCCGCAGGGCCACTCACTGCCTCCAGGGCCCACCGCAGATCACCTAGGCAGCCCAGCAGCGCCATGATGGCCACGCCCTCTGCCCGCACCCCACAGCATCAACTGTGTGGGATGGGGCATGAGGGCAGAGTCTTGTCTATGCTGCCTGACTGCCATGTCCTTGGCTGTGCTGCTCCATGTGGGCCACGCTCGGGGGCGACTCTCCTCCAGGGGGGCTGCTGGTGAGGAGGGGGTTGTGGGGGGAGGCAAGTCTGGGGCATGGCACGTGTGCCCACAGAGAGGGCCCCGAGTGCCGCCTCTGGCATGCGTGCCATAGGTTCGCCATCACTGCTCTTACTAATCTAACAATTTTCCACATAGATGGGGTGTTCTGTATACAGTTATTAATCACACTCAGTAAATCAATCAGGCAGAAGTTTGGGCCAGATCTCTCCCCTGTGTTAAAGACAGATCAAGTGATAAATCTGTCCCAGAACTCACAAAAACAAAGGTAATACTGTATGTTAATAATCAGTAATTGTGGTATGTTTTCTACTCCATACTTTTTATTTTTGCAAGCCGCCTTGAGTGTTGGAATGAAGAGAAAGGTGAGGCCATACATTTAGAAATCAGGAAGTACAATGGGCAGATGGGTGGAGGAACTGATCTTATCAACCTCCCCCCCTCAAATTCTGTTGTCTCCTGCCCACCTTTAGCATAAGAAATGACAAAGGTTTGGAGAAAGATGCCTGGATCACTAGAGCTGAGAGGAAATAAGGAGCTGTGAGAAATAGGCCAACGCCCTCACTGATGTCTGTGGAGAATTTCAATCATAGTTGTCTTAAAAGGCAGCTGGACTGTTTTTTCCTTAAGGAAGAAGAAGAAGAAAACATTTTGATTCTCATCCAAGAAGCTTCATCAGTTCTGATGGTGGGGGCATGGAAGGATATGTTCT
Source organism: Bothrops alternatus (assembly GCA_034064705.1). Lineage (NCBI taxonomy): Eukaryota > Metazoa > Chordata > Lepidosauria > Squamata > Viperidae > Bothrops > Bothrops alternatus. The sequence continues at coordinate 6,315,075 of JARGCV010000019.1, read as the reverse complement.
GATAGGATGGGGAGGGATGGAAGGATTACATTTCTTTGCATTTTTATTGTATTGTATTGCATTGTAAGCTTCTTAGATGAGAAGTAAAATGCTTTCTTCTTCTTCCTCAAGGAAAAAACAGTCCATCTGCCTTTTGAAGAAAAAAGCACCTTTGACACACCCTGAGTGATGTACCCCTCTTGTGTCAAACAAGATTAGCAGGAAAAGCAAACATGTATAATTGGGCCTTTACTTTCATTATGTCATTACAGGTACTTGTATGGAAAGAGTGTGGAAGGTGTGGCCTTTGTCCTGTTTGGAGTGAAAATAGATAGCAGTAAAAAGAATATTCCAGACTCGCTCACGAGAATCCCGGTAAAATATAACAGGGGTGTTTGCATATAGGAGTGTGCCTATGGAGTGTCAGATCATCTACTAGATAGAACAAATCACAACATCAATTCCATTAAAACTACCTTTACTGAGATTGTCTATAGTAACAGAATGTTATAAATCTGGTTGTGCTATAATTTCCTTTACTTCCAATAATTTAGTGAATAAGGGAGTTTCTGCTTCAGTCTCTTCTGAATGTTATTGGAATATTCTGGATTTAAAACGTATTTTACCCCTTGCTGTTTTGTCCACAGAGCTTGCATGTCTCCATCAAGGTCCCTTTCTTACTCTACATTGTGGCAGACCACTTGATTTCCTTCCTTATGTTAGCTTTTGTGAGGACTTATGTGTGCCAACCAAAACCTTACAAATCTACAACAATAATAAGCTTTGGTTCACAGCTAAGCTCAAATATCTACACTGTGCCAAAGAGGAAGCCTACAGGAAATGAGCTACAATGCTGTATAATTAGGCCAGGAATGTATTAACAAGGGAGATCAGGGCAGCAAAGAGAAGCTATTCAGAAAAGCTGAGGAATCAGCTCTCCACAAATGAACCAGAAAGTGTGGAAAAGCCTGAAAAATATCACCAGCTACAGCAGATCGTCCTCTTTTGTGGAAGAGAACCAGCAACTGGCAGATGACCTGAATGTGTTCTACTGTAGGTTTGATAGGAGATCAGTGTCAACTATTGCTATCCTCTCCATCTCAGATACACCAACAACAGCTAAGTCTCTTACACCTGATTCCATCTCTCTGGGCTCCCCACCGCTGGTGATCACATAAAAATTTGTGCAAGGTCTATTTCACAGACAAAAAGGTGGAAAAGCACCAGAGCCAGACAGGGCAACTCCCTCTTGCTTGAAAGTCTGTGCTAATCAACTGGCCCCCATCTTCACCTGCATCTTTAATATATCACTGGAGATGTGTTATGTCCCTTCTTGCTTCAAATGCTCTACTATCATCCCAGTGCCCAAGAAACCTGCATCAAGGAGCTGAATGACTACAGACTGGTAGCTTTGACACGTTACGGAAACGTTCAAAAGGTTACTGCTAGCCCACCTGAAAGCTATAATGGATCTGCTGCTAGACCCCTTGCAGTTTGCCTACCATGCAAATAGCTTGGCAAATTATGCTGTCAATATGGCACTGTACTATATCTTACAACATCTTGAATCCCCAAAGACCTATGGAGGGGTCCTTTTTGTAGACTTCAGCTTAGCATTGAACACCATCATTCCTGAAATCTTCCTCTCTAAACTGACTCAGCTAGCTATGCCTGACCATACTTGTAGACAGGGTTTTTTTTCTCATAGAACATCCAGAATGGAGTTCCGGCACCTTTTTTGGATGGAACCTTGACATGTGTGAGTTCCGGCACCTTTTTTTTTTTTTTTGAAAAAAAGCACTGATTGTAGATGAATTATAAGTTTTCTAACAAATAGGAAGCAGCAAGTGAAGCTAGGTAAAATCACATCAAATACCCATTCAATTAGCACAGAAGTCTCCCAGGATTGTGTGCTCTCTCCATTACCCTTCCATCTATATATCAATGACTGCATTTCAAAGCATCCCTCTGTTAAAGTGTTTGCAGATGATACAACAGTCATTGGTTTCATTCGAGACAATGATGAGTCTGCATATAGACGAGAGGTAGATCAACTGGCCTGTGGTGCAGCTAGAACAATATGCAGCCAAACACTGTTAAAACTGTAGAGAATAGAACAGAACAGAATAGAATAGAATAGAATAGAATAGAATAGAATAGAATAGAATAGAATAGAATAGAATAGAAAGGGACCTTGGAGGTCTTCTAGTCTAGCCCCCTGCTCAAGCAGGAGAACCTATACCATTTCAGACAAGTCTCTTAAAAATCTCCAGTGATGGAGCGCCCATGATTTCTGGAGGCAAGCTGTTCCACTGATGATAGTAGATTTTAGATTGTAGATAGTAGAGATGATAGTAGATTTTAGAAGATCTCCTATTCTGCCACTTTTTACAATATTAGACCACACAGTGTCAGCAGTAGAGACCTTCACATTTCTAGGTTCTATTATCTCCAAGGACTTGAAATGGATACTTAACATTAGAACCATTATTAAAAAGGCACAACAAAGAATGTTCTTCCTACGTCAACTCAGGAAGCTCAGATTGCCCAAGGATCTGCTGATACAGTTCTATAGAGGAATTATTGGGTCTGTCATTTGTATCTCAATAACTGTCTGGTTCGGCACAGCAACCAACAGGACAGGTACAGACTTCAAAAGGTAGTTTAGAACTGCAGAACCGCAATCGGCCTGCCTTCAACTGAGGTCTACAGAACCCATCACATCCTGGACATAATCTATTTCAACTTCTCCTCTCAGGACGTCGCTATAGAGCATTGCATGCCAAACAGCTAGACACAAAGTTCCCTCCCCCCTGTGGCATTACTCTACTGAACATTTAATTTGCACAGTACTGTTTCATTTCGCGTCTTTTCTTATCTTCTATTATATTATCTTTTCCTATTAGTTTTTATGATTTATCTATTTTTTTAACTTATGATTAATGATTGTAACTATGATTTATGATGTATGACCTATTACTTGCTGTTTATATGTACACTGTGAGCTTATGCACCAGAGACAAATCCCTTGTGTGTCTGATCACACTTGGCAATAAAGAATTATTATTTACTTGTTTTTTGTTTATTTTCAGATTATCGATGGAGACGGGGAAGCAACACTAGAAAAACATACACTAAGTCGCCAATTTCAAAGACTCAATGACCTTGTCGGGCATACTCTGTATATCTCTGTAACGGTGATAACAGACTCAGGTGAGCAGGGAGAAGAGAAGGGTAAATTGCTTCCTTGAACAGAGACATAGTACCACACTTTCAAAGATGAGCAGATTGCAATTTTAAGTATCAGGGACCGCAAGTAACTAAAGAAAGGAAACCATCACCAGAATACATCACTGATTTGTGACTCAAGTTTTTAAATTCTCCCCTTTGTAATGATTATTCACCTTTATCCTGCAAAATCCACAATATCATTAGATTAAAAGAGATGTTCTATCCAAAATGTCCTCTATGTATTGTGTCTATTAGTTTTTTCCACTAAAACTGTTTCTAATCATTTGGTGTGTGAGGCCTAATTTGGGAACATTAACACCCTTCGATTCCTGGGCTATCGGTATTCTTGCTGCATCAATCTGATCTTGTCTTTGTTTCTAACATTTTCATTGTCTTCTTGAAACACCAATAAAACACTTAATTGCTATGGCAGGTGGTATAACAGATCTTATTGATTTTCATAAAAATTTCTCAAAATTTTGGCTTTTTGGACAATGCTACCTGATTTATCAGTTACCAATTATTAGATATTGTCTTCAAATGTTTGCTAAAAATTAGAGCATGGTATGAATAATTTTTTATATTCCTTCCAGAGTAAGGTAAAGGTTACCTCCTCCCTAAAGCTTTTTCCTGTAGAAGTTTTACTGCATTCTGGAACTCTTGAATGATACGGTATCATATATTTTTTTGACATGATTCTTTAGTATTTTCCTTTAGTTCAGAAATTATTGTTTCAAAGTCAGTCAGGGGGCATAAAGCTGCTTTCTTTATTTTTTCATCTTTAAGAAATGATAGAGTCTGTACATATTTAGTCCTGAAGCATTAGATCTCTGCCTTTTTTCTAAATCAGAAATTGTTTCTCCATTTATAAATCAGTCCTATATAAATTTGCATTTGTGAAGTGCTTTAAAATCTTTGGAAAATACTGAACTTCTATCAGGTGCATAATTGAAAAAAACTTATGGTGCTACTATTTCATATTACTTTTGCCAAATTTCAATTTCAAATTTCAATTTTTTGTCAATTTTCTTCAAGCAGTTTTAAATCTATACTCTTGTATAGATTTAAATCCAGGCTTTGTTTTTGAAGCCTTTTAAGGGAAACAGTATGTCTAGCTGCAAAGCCACAAAATAAAACATATATTAATATATTAATAAATCCCCCACATCTTCCAAAGTTTTAATATGCTAATTTTCTATTTATAAATTATCATTTGCCACATTACTTTCTCTAACTTCTTAAGACCATTTACATGGTAGGATAATACAATTTACAATCAGCACAAAATATGATGCAACAATGTTTTTTAGAAAAAGGGATAGCAAGAGAGAAGATGTAGAGAGAAAACTTGCAAACTGAATGTATTGATTTTTTATTAGGTTTGAAATTAATAGTGCTTCAAAATCTTTAAGGACTTTTCTCCTGTACTTCTGAATTTGATTTCTTATTTTAAGTTGCATTCCTTTTGATTCTAGCTCTTCCTTAGACTTGAGGATAGGGTCACCGAAATTAAAAGATATTATTTTACCATAAATCCACCAGTCTGGCTTCATCACCATTTCTTTTCTAAAAAAAGCTTCTTGGGTGGGGGACACCCAAAGAGGCAACTTCGTAAAGAAGGTCATGTCTGCCATTGGTTTACATACTTACAATTGAAAGAAAGATTTAAACTAGATAAAAAGAGTTATGGGGTTGATTTTGTTAAAAATGAATTGGAAACTTTACTATGTGGTAGTGATGAACATATTATTACTAAGGTTTAAAAATGTTATTGAAATTGAATTTGGAAAGTGAACATGTAAAACATTGTATGATTCAGTGGGCAAGGAACTTGGATATAATGTGATGCTTGAACAATGGAAGAATATGTGGGTGAAAGGCTTAAAATCCACAAAGAATTATAATTTAAAAGAATTTTTTATAATATAATGTATTCTTGGTATTTAACACCAAATAAGTTATTTAGAATGTATAAAGTTATCTCAAATGAATGTTGGAAATATAAATGTAAAGAAGGGACTTTTTATCACTTATGGTGGACATGTGATAAAGCAAAGAAATATTGGAGTATGATTCACATCTTAATACAGAAGATTCTCAAAGTGAATATAAAGATAAAACCAGAAACTTTCCTTCTGTGTCTAATGGAAAAAGACTTGGAAAAAATTTGGAACTCTGATTTTCTATATGTTGATGGCAGCAAGACTACTTTACGCACAAAAATGGAAGGGTGTTTTGATTCTCACCATGGATGAACAGCTACAAAAGTTGATGAAGTTAGCAGAGATGGCTAAATTGGCTGTTCTGATCAAAGAAAAGAATATAAGTATTTTTGTTTCTACTGGGAAACCACTTCTGGATTTTGTGCTTGAGGTGGGAAAAAATGATACTTTTGATTTTGGGTTTTAGTGATTAGATTGATTTGTTGCTATAGAAATGGCTAATTTACACTATTATAGAAAAGTAAAAAGTTGAAGTTCGATACTAATGCCTATTTTTACTGCAACAGAGGAAGTCAACGCCTTTTTTCTCCCCCCACATCTTTTTCCCTTCCCCTTTCCTTTGTTTCCTACTACTTGCTTTTGTATTTTTGTATTTTATAGTATAAGCTAATAAAATTAAATATATAAAAAGTCGCACTCCTTTTTGTTTTGCAGGCAGTGATATGGTAGTGACTGAGCAAAGCGGCATTCATATTGTGACATCTCCCTATCAGATCTACTTCACAAAAACCCCCAAATACTTCAAGCCAGGAATGCCATATGAACTGACGGTAATAGAAATTGCAGTCTCCTACTCTGTCAAAGAACCACATTAGCAATACCTTCCTCCACCTTATTGGGCTTCTGAAGAGCTGTCCAGACTTGGCTGTTCAAGAGGGGTGTGGAGGCTTCAGCTTACCTCGGGATTGACGCTGTCATTGTAGAGGATTGATTGATTGGTTGGTATTGGTACACTGGATGATTTGCTGTGATGTATCTGCATAGAATTTACAGGAATTTAGTGACAAAAGGCTTTAGTAAATCAATTTATGATCTGTCTGAAGTCACTGCAAGTGAGTTGGGCAGCCATATACATCTTTTCAATAAATAATAAATAAACAAGCAAACAAATTGATTTAAATTCGGAGGAAGCTGCCATGTTCCATGCTGAATCACCCCTTCTGGATTGTTTTAGGTGTATGTTACCAACCCCGATGGCTCACCAGCTGTTGATGTACCCGTGGTATCAGAGTCCATTCATTCTGAGGGATCCACTTTGAGCGATGGGACTGCTAAGCTCATCCTGAACACACCCGTGAACACTCAAAGCCTATCCATCACTGTAAGTCATTCTGACATTCTGTTAAATTCCACTGAGTGTACTGATGAGAGGGGATGTTATAAGGAGGTGGATTCCCAGGAGGGAGGGAGGGGGTGCATTCCAGAGGAGTAAGAGGCAACTCAGTCTGAATGCTTTGTGTGAGAGAAAGAGGGTGAAGACAACATCTCCCTAATAATTCTCAGAATATGTTGTAGATACAGATTGTAGACTCCTCAGTCTGGCAAGATTTTGTCTATAGGTTTGAAAGCAATAAAGAATTCAATTTGGAAGAAGTGTTGTTCTTGGTTTTGGGTCTGACATCTATGTTGGAATGTAGGACCACATGAAGAGAGGGTTGTCAGTTGCCAATTATAAAGAAAGTGAAGGAGATACAGTGTCAGTAACATAAGCTCACCCGCTTTGCACATGCACAGTCAGACTCTGAGAGCAGAGACACAACCTATCACTGAAAAGAAAGTCATTTTTTTTTACTTTTTTCAGTATTTCTCAGAATTAAGAAGTGGTGATACTCTTTCACAGGAACAATGGTTTTTGTAAGTCCCTGATTTGGTTTGGCATTAAATATCCCATTTGCTTTTTTGTAGCTAGTTCACCATCCCACCTGACTTTCAGGCTGCAACTCACTTTGCAATATTTGTTTTATTCAATAGGTATGCCCTCTCTCCACATCCCATTACAATATTACATTTGTTACACCCATAGTAACACGGAGCTCTTTTTTCCCCTAAAAATGCAGATCATATAACAGGATCTCATTTTTTTTTTAATGAAAACAATGTTAGCCATTATTGTATTCTTTCAGCAGCCTTCATGTTAGCATCACTAAGTGCCAGCCTTAAAAGGAGTCGTAGTTGTTTCCTGATTAGGTTAATGCAGCGGTTCTCAACCTTTTTCAGGCCGAGACCCCGACCTGCGCCACGCATGCGCGACGCGACCCCAACCTGCACCATGCATGCACGGCATGGCAGCCCGCATTGCGCATGCGCGGCGCAATGGCCTGCATCGCGCATGCGCTGTGTGCACGCAACAGCCCGAATCACGCATGCGCGGTGCAACGGCCAGAATCGCGCATGCGTGGCGTGCACGTGACGCCCGAATCACGCATGCGCGGCGCAATGGGCCGAATCGCGCATGCGCGGCACGACGGCCCGCATCGCGCATGCGCGGTGCTACCCCCGCGCATGCGCAGTGCTGCCCCCTGCGCCGGCTGAGGGGAAAAGGGGGGGAAATGGTGGACTGCGGCGTTTGGTGACCCCCGTGAAATGGTCGTTCGACCCCAAATGGGGTCGCGACCCACAGGTTGAGAATCGCTGGGTTAATGCTTCATATTTACTCTGTTTAGGTTAAAACCAACCATGGAGACCTCCCAAGAGAACGCCAGGCAACGAAGTCCATGACAGCCACAGCCTACCAAACCCAGGGAGGATCTGGAAACTATCTTCATATAGCCATTACATCTACAGAGATTAAGCCTGGAAATAACTTACCTATCAGTTTCAGTGTGAGGGGCAATGCAAAATCGCTGAATCAGATCCAATATTTCACATACCTTGTAAGTATTATAGACCTGGAGAAAATTCAGGAGTTGCATTTAATTCATATTGTAGCCTTGAAGACACTGGCTTAACCTATCATTTCTAACCTTTCCATTAATCAGTATTTGTTCACCCTCAGATCTTGACCAAAGGGAAGATCTTCAAGGCCGGCAGGCAACCCAGGGGAGCTGGGCAGAATCTGGTGACCATGACTCTGCCTATCACTCCAGACCTCATTCCTTCCTTCCGGTTTGTGGCTTATTACCAAGTGGGGAACAGTGAAATTGTGGCTGACTCTGTCTCGGTGGATGTGAAGGCTACCTGCATGGGAACGGTAAGTCAGTCTTCACAGTGGCTTTCTTAGCAATGATGCAAACCCCATTATCAGAGCTGCATCAGAAGTGCGTAAACTTATTTTAAAGCATTTTTATGGTATTTCCCCCCAAAACATTTCTTTCAGTTCAGTCTGCTGCCTCATGAATCCCAGCGGCCGGTTAGGGCCCACAGAGTGGGCCTTCTCCAGGTCCCGTCAGCCAGACAGTGTCGCCTGGCGGGGCCTAGGGGAAGAGCCTTCTCTGTTGTGGCCCCGGCCCTCTGGAACCAACTTCCCCCGGAGATCCGTGTCGCCCCCACCCTCTCCGCCTTTCGTAAATTGCTTAAAACACACTTTTGCCGGCAGGCCTGGGGCAGCTAACATCTTGCCCCTAGCCAGTGTATGTTCGTGGAATGATTGGTTTCTTTTTTTTTTTTTAACTTAAGGGTTATTTTTTTAACTTAAGGGTTTTTTATATGTATATAATGTAATTTCTATCATGCTGTGAGCCGCCCTGAGTTCTCCGGAATAGGGCAGCATAGAAATTAAATTAATAAATAATTAATAAAATAAATAGAGAAAGCCAACTATTTTTCCTTGAACTGGCAGTCTTTCTGTCTGTTAGAGATCTGAACTATTCTTTGCTTCGTTTAAACAGTTGGTTGTGAAAGGAGCATCTTCCAGAGACAATCGAATACAAAAGCCAGGAGCTGCAATGAAAATCAAATTGGAAGGGGATCCAGGTGCTCGGGTCGGTCTTGTGGCTGTGGACAAAGCAGTATATGTTCTCAATGATAAATACAAGATTAGCCAAACTAAGGTAAGGCCAGAAATTCCTTAAGTTACAAGAATTCACCTTAAAAGAGTTCTCCAAGTTACAGTACTGAAAAGGAACATTTTTTTTCTATGATGTGCACTAGATATGGGACACAATAGAAAAGAGTGACTTTGGCTGTACAGCTGGCAGCGGCCAGAATAATCTGGGTGTGTTTGAAGATGCTGGACTGGCCCTGGTAACCAGCACTAGTCTCAACACCAAACAGAGATCAGGTATTTTGGGGATGGATGCTAATATCTGGGAGATGGCAGAGGTTTTCTAAACTATATAATAATAATAATAATAATAATAATAATAATAATAATAATAATAATAATAATAATAATAATAATAATAATAATAATAATAATAATAATAATAATAATAATAATAATAATAAAAATAATAATAAAAATAAAAATAAATAAAAATAAAAATAAAAATGGGAAGGGATATTGAAGGTCATCTAATCCAATCCCTTGCTCAGGCAGGAAACCCTATACCATATCGGACAAATGTCTGTCCAGTCTGTTCTTAAAAACTTCCAGTGTTGGAGCATTCACCACTTTTGGAGGCAGGTTGTTCCATTGGTTAATTGTTCTGTTAGGAAGTTTTTCCTTAGTTCTAGGTTGTTTCTCTCCTTGGTTAGTTTCCATCCATTGCTTCTTGTTCTGCCTTCAGGTGCTTTGGAGAATAGCTTGACTCCCTCTTCTTTGTGGCAGCCCCTGAGATATTGGAACACTGCTATCATGTCCCCCCTTGTCCTTCTCTTCATTAAACTAGACATACCCAATTCTAGCAGCCATTCCTTATATGTTTTAGCCTCCAGTCCCCTAATATTTTTTGTTGCTCTTCTCTGTACTCTTTCTAGAGTCTCAACATTTTTTTACATCGTGGTGACCAAAACTGGATGCAGTATTCTAGCTGTGGCCTTACCAAGGCATTGTAAAGTAGTATTAATACTTCACGTGATCTTGATTCTATCCCTCTGTTAATGCAGCCTAGCACTGTGTTGGCTTTTTTGGCAGCTGCAGCACACTGCTGGCTCATATTTAAGTGATTTTCCACTAGGACTCCAAGATCCCTTTCATAGTTACTACTATTGAGCAAGTTAACCCCTATATTATACCTGTACATTTGTTTTTTCTTGCTTAAATGTAGAACCTTACTTTTTTCACCATTGGATTTCATTTTGTTAGATAGCGTCCAGTGTTCAAGTCTGTCCAGATCCTCCTGTATCTTAAGCCTGTCTTCTGGAGTGTTGGGTATTCCTGCCAGCTTGGTGTCGTCTTCAAATTTGATGAGTTCTCCATCTATCCCCTCGTCCAAATCATTGATGAAGATGCTGAAGAGCACTGGGCCCAGAACAGAGCCCTGGGGCACCCCACTACACACTTCCCTCCATGTAGATGTGGTTCCATTGAGGACCACACATTGAGTATGGCCAGTTAGCCAGCTATGAATCCATCTGGTGGTGATGCTGTCTAACCCACATTTTTCTATCTTATCAAGTAGTAGGTTGTGATCTACTTTATCAAATGCTTTACTGAAGTCCAAGCAAATTATATCCACAACATTCCTCTGATCCACTAATTTTGTCACTTGGTCAAAGAATGCAATAAGATTTGTCTGGCATGATCTGTTTTTGACAAACCCATGTTGGTTTTTAGTAATGACTTTGTTTGGCTCTAGGTGTTCGCTGATTCGTTGTTTGATTTTCTTTTCCAGAATCTTCCCAGGTATTGAGGTCAGGCTGATAGGTCTGTAATTTCCTGGATCCATTTTTTTTCCTTTTTTGAAGATGGGAATATATCAGCTCTTTTCCAGTCCTCTGGTAATTCCCCAGTGCTCTAGGATCTTAGAAAAATATAGTTCAGTGGTTCTGAGATCACATCTGCCAGTTCCTTGAGAATCTTAGGGTGTAATCCATCTTGATTTTGCTTGACAGCAAGGTTGATATTCTTGTCCTCACACATATCTATGTTACATGCACTGATAGGCCTATAATTTTTAGATTGCTGGGGACAGGGATGTTCTGTATCATTTTTTAAAAAAATTTAGTTTTTTTATTGAATACAAAAAAAGGATTAAAAACATTGAACATGGTAAATCGTCTTTGACTGACATCTTAGTCCATATTGTACATTAATTGCATATAACTTATCTATATACAAACTATACATTTCTAATCTCTATTTTAACTTATCTCTTTATTTGTGACCTCTGTTTTTTTCCCCTCCATCTATAAAATTTATTCCATATCAGATAAAATTCTGTGTCTTCCTGGTTTTTTAATCTTTTAGTTAACCTATCTATTACTGCGCAAAACATAATTTTCTTTATTAGTTCTTGCTCACTCGGTGCTTCCATTGCTTTCCATTTTTGAGCAAATAGTATCATTGCCGCCGTAGCCACGTGAATAATTAAATATGTGTCCTCTTTATTTACATTTTTCTCTAGTATTCCTAATAGTAATGCCTCAGGTTGTATAGAATGTTTTGGCTAGTCATTTCTATTACCCATTTCCAGACCATACTCCAATACACCTGTGCTTCTCTACATCAGTTTTCTTTATATGATGTCACCAATGTGATTTTATTATTCCGCTCCCATACTTGCTGCCATTGATCCATATTTATATTATATCCTAAATCTATTGCCCACTTCACCATTGTTTCTTTAATCTGCTCCTCATATAGTTTATGTTCCAACAGGTGTTTATAAATATTCTTTATTTGTTTTTTATCTGGGCCTAGCAGTATCTTGTCTAACCCCGTATCTTGTCTATTAATACACCATTCTTGCTTATCCTTCATGTATCTTGCTTGTATCTGAAGATAAGACCACCACTCCATGTCTATTCCTTGTTGTTTTAGCTCTTATTTTTGTTTTAAATAACCTTCTTCTGTCAGAATATCTTTGTATATAATAGCCTTATCTTTCCTATACAAATTGGGATATGTGACTGCCTCCAATGGCGATAGCCAAGCCGGAATCTTTGTGTAATATTGAGATTTAACTATATTCCAGCTTGATGTTCTGTATCAATTAACTCACTCTCCCCGCTGTTTAGTTTAAATATTCCTCCAGAAAATCTGTGAATTTATAGCCGAGTAACTCAGTTCCTTTCTTTGATGGATGCAAACCAACTCTTTTGTACATTTTTTCATTGGACCAGCTACAGACATCATGACTAATATATCCAAAGCCTTCCCCTTTACACCACTCCCTTAGCCACATATTGAATTGTGCTATACGCTGGCCTTTTCCATTTTGCTCCTTATACACTGGTAAAACTTCTGAAAAAGTAAGCCTACAGCCTATTCTGCTAAGTTCCTGCCCCAAGCTCTGGAAATCATTCTGCACAGAGAATACATCTTTTTGGAGCAGATTGTTAGTGCCAAGTTGTACAATAGCCTCCGCATCAAAGTCCTTGCTGGCATTCTTGATTATTTTAGAAATGCGCTTCTTGTCCCTACCTGGAAGACATCTGACCTCTTTCAAAACCTTTGTGTCTTTCCTAAATTTACATCCCTTGTAATTGAATCACCTACCAGAAGGTGGCTTCTCTTTTTGGATGCCTTTCTGTTCTTGCATGACTGATGTGTAATACCTGATTCACACTTCTCCCTGTCGAAAACAAGTCTTCATCTCAGACCACGATCCCCAGTTTATTTGAGTTATCATCACAAATACCTTTACCTGTTTCCTTAATCTCCCTATTAAGGTCAACAAGGGCATTGTATCTGTTGTGCAGGGACACAGCAAAGCTTTGTGTTTATAGTTCACAGCTCTCACCCTGCCAGATCCCACGGTTGTCTACACTGCCCTTCTCCTGCAGGATCTTTGTGGTGGAGGGTGCTGATAGTGCGGAGGCTCAATAGAGTAGAAGGGCTGAACTGGACACCTAATTTCTGCCTGAAGAGCACATATTAAAGACTCTAGATAAGTAATCTGTCCGAGAATTTGCTCCATCAAATACTACTGGCATCATATGGGAATCAAAACTCATAATAAAGTCTCACTGCAGATTCACTTGGTTGAGATGGGCAGTTTAGAAATTAAACAAACATACAAATAAGCAAGCAAGCAGCAAGCAAAATGTATTGTTATCAGTGTGCCCTGGAGGAACTTTCTCCAGAAAATAGTAGGAGGAACTCCAGCAAACAAAAGGATTCACTCATATTTATACATTTCAGAAGAGGAGAAAATGGTAAGAGTCATACATATGCAGAAGTAATAGATGATGTAAGCATAAATATTCATAATTAACAAACCCCATATTACTTCTATATTCAAGAAAGAATTATGCCATAGAAATCTTGGTCAGGCTTACTGAGAACCAGGCACTTCGAGGTTGCCTTTTTCATGTGCCAATTAGCACACATTCCTTTTATGTTTCTCTTTTGCTAAAATGTCCTACTCCTCTAAGGATTTTTTCCCCCTCGCACCTGAAAAGTATGTTTCGGCATCTCAAGCGCAGAATATTGGCCCTTTGGGTTCTTGAACTTCATGCAACGGTTCCAACGTCTTCCACCAAGTGATTACTCAAATAGTAGGACAAATTCCATATCGCTGTTTCTAAGGGTGGTTCTAGAAGAGAGAGTTATAGTGCAGGCATCCTATTTTATTCCTACAGTTTTAGGAGGGGTCCACTCTAATCCTCCCCTGGTATTTTCCTGCTTTTTCCTATCATTTATGTTTCAAGGGGGAAAAAAAGAATCCAGTAAAACAGGAAACAGCTGGAGATGCTCTTTGACTTCTTCCACCATGAGCCCTTCAACTCAGGCCCAATGAAGAGTTGAGCTATGCCTTCCACCTTACTGCAGCCTCCCAGCATTAAAGTGAACTTTCCGTGAGCTGCTTTGGCTCTATTAGATATAGATCCAAACAACACATAATTAAGGCTTCAGATTGCATTTCCAGCCTGTTTTAAATGGGAGGAAGTCCCACAGATGGCAGCAGAACTCACTTAGTGTAAACCCATTGTAAAGCTAATCGTCACCGGAATTAGCGCTGAGTGTTATCTTCTCATTTTAAAGAATAATTGTTCCTGCCTCTTCTCCCCTGCCTGGTTCAGACGCAAAGTGCCCTCAGCCTGCAAATCGGAGGCGTCGCCGCTCTGTTGTGCTGCTTGACAGCAAGGCAAGCAAAGGTAGGTGACAAATAATGAAGTTTCTGGTAACAGAATAAAACTGCTGTCCATTTGCATTTATTGAATCAATCAGAAAATGGATAAAGGAATGGAAGAAGACTATCCCTCTTTCTCTTCTTTCTCAAGCAAAAGGCATCCTTTGTTTCAGGAGAAAACTAAAAATAAATGCATTTAACCCTCTAGTAAGCTTAAAACAGAGATCATGGATTAATAAATACAATTAAAAGAACCATATTTAAAATAGAAAAAAAATGTATTGAAAATACTGCATCCCCTGCTCTGGTGATGGAATTAATTATTTGCATGATATTAAAAATTGATAAAATAAACATTTGGCTATACTTAGAGGGATCAGTCAACCTCCTGTGAATTTAGGGGCCAGAATTTAGTGGCGGAAGACATTTTCTGCATGCAGGTGTTGAACTGCAAGCCTTCAGACAGCATTCAGTCCACAGAACTCTTGGAGGGTAAGCACTGAAAACCTCCAAAAGTTATTACTTTTACCTATTATGCAAGGAAGGGAATTTTGTTGAAGACATATCTTTAAAGTAATTGTGGTTTTAATTTTAATTACATTGAAATGCAAACCAAGTTAAAATGAGTTGTGTTTCACCTTGGTTACCTGGTAGTTTATAGAAGCATGTCCCTCCACCCCTACCCCCACTCCCTGCATGCCATTCAAAGGCCAAGGGGAGCCCTGAGCCTGGAAGACGTTGCCCAGGGTCAGTGCAGAACAACCGGCACTGTAAGAAGCTGGCCATGCCTCTCAGCTAGAAATGAACTGGTGGCAGGACTGGGATTTCAGGATGCCTTAGTGGAAAGAAGAGGGAAAAATAAAGAAAAGGGCCTTTATGTGATTTAAACCCCATGTTTTCTTCAGGAGGTGATGATAGCTTACTCAAGCCTCCTGTTAGCATTTAGGAGTTAGAGGTACACTGCAACATTTGATTGGTTTTGAAACACAGAGCATAAATTTGAATGTTCTGGCAAAACTGCAGATGCAGTAATAAGCCATAAAGCAATGTTATAAACATGACAATCCCTATTAACTACATTAGTGAAAAATCAAAGGATGTTCGACTGTTTCTAGCAGCTGTCTGGGAGAAGATAAACAATTCACTCATTTGAATAGTTTATTTAGATATTCATTGTCTCTTGTTTCTCTTTATGCATATGACTATGAGAAATAGGATTGTCTAATGTTTCACAAATTTTGCATATTTTAGCGACACAGTTTCCGGACCAAGCCCTGCGTAAATGCTGTGAAGACGGCATGCATGAGAACCCCATGGGGTACAGTTGCGAAAAGCGTGAAAAATACATCCAGGAGGGAGATGCTTGTAAGGCTGCCTTTCTTGAATGCTGCCGCTACATCAAAGGGATCCACGATGAAAACAAACGGGAGGACGAGTTGTTTCTGGCAAGAAGTAAGTAGCTGGTTCCGGGTTTATTGAAAGAAAGGAACATTCAATCCACAATACCTGGAAAACGTGGCACATAACAGCATCACCAAGGCTTGGAAACCCATTTGGAATATATTATTATTAGCATGTATTTAGATGTCATTGATGGTAATTTATAGCTCAGCTTTAGTGCAAAATGCAGCCCTGTAAATGCATGAGGAATATTAGAGGTTGGGTTGAGTGAGGCCTCACTCGCGGGAATCACATCACATCCAGCCTCCCAGTCCCTGGCTCTCTCAGTCCCCATCTAGGTTAGGTCTATGTAGTGCAGAGACATTCTCTCATTAAATCACTGTTTTAATTGAGTGGACCCAGGAATTTGCTGCTTCCTCTCATAGCAACCCACCATGTTTTTTTAAAAACATTGCTGACCTTTTAGTTCAGTTAAAGTGCCAGCAGCTTTTGGGGAGATCTCAGCGATTGAAGAAAGCTGTCAGTGGAAAATGATTTGGAGGGCTTGTTGAGTGAAAGTGGTGGCTGTGCAGATCTTTCTTTGGTGGTAGTGTGCTTCAATTTTATTCCAGTTGGATGGATGGACAAAGAAATTAAACCCTGATTTAATTAGGTTTGAAAAGAGTTTGAAAAAAGGGTAAAGTAAAAAATGGTCAAGATGGCAGCCATAATAGTGTGGTTGAAACACTACCTGTTTTCTATGTCTGTCTGAAAATGTGTTATTTCTTAATTTCATTTTAGGTACACATGTTAATCTAACAGAGAGTGTAAAATAAGAATGGGAGAAATAGGTGGCTATGGAAACAATTATTAATTCCTATGATGTCCTTGCTACTACATCTAACACTCTTCCTTGTGGGGCAGAAAGGCAGCTGCTTTTGCTTTTGCTTGGGCAGAGCTTTTTCAAATAAGAAATTAAAACAGGAAATAAAAGGGGACTAGGGAACTTGGCAGGAACCTTGGGAAGAATTACCTGCTGAGCCCTGGTAAGTTTGTGGGGTTTCTTGTTTAATTACAAATTCACCTTTTTCCCCCTTTTTTTAGCAGCCATATAAGGGGTTTCTCCTTCCCCTTTCTTCTAAAGTTTGCCCTCAGCACAGGTTTGGAGGGGGTGGAGCTTTCTGCTGCAGCCCCCCTGCTGGCTAATCCTTGGTAGCTGGGAGCAAGCAGCTCACTCTTCCTTGTGGGGCAGAAAGGCAGCTGCTTTTGCTTTTGCTTGGGCAGAGCTTTTTCAAATAAGAAATTAAAACAGGAAATAAAAGGGGACTAGGGAACTTGGCAGGAACCTTGGGAAGAATTACCTGCTGAGCCCTGGTAAGTTTGTGGGGTTTCTTGTTTAATTACAAATTCACCTTTTTCCCCCTTTTTTTAGCAGCCATATAAGGGGTTTCTCCTTCCCCTTTCTTCTAAAGTTTGCCCTCAGCACAGGTTTGGAGGGGGTGGAGCTTTCTGCTGCAGCCCCCCTGCTGGCTAATCCCTGGTAGCTGGGAGCAAGCAGCTCACTCTTCCTTGTGGGGCAGAAAGGCAGCTGCTTTTGCTTTTGCTTGGGCAGAGCTTTTTCAAATAAGAAATTAAAACAGGAAATAAAAGGGGACTAGGGAACTTGGCAGGAACCTTGGGAAGAATTACCTGCTGAGCCCTGGTAAGTTTGTGGGGTTTCTTGTTTAATTACAAATTCACCTTTTTTTTAGCAGCCATCGCGCCCCTGACGGCGCGCGATAAAATCCTAAAACAAGTAAGAAAAAAATCCAAAAAGTAAACTGAGACCAAAACAAAAAATTTGAACAACCCAAAAAAGCTGTTTTTTTAAAAAAATAATAACTAGTATAATAATAACAGCAAACATATAATAACAAGAAATGGAGATAGATAGCCAGCAGATGGAGGGGAGCTTCCCAGTGTTTTGTATTGAGTGTCACATGTATGACTATCTGTCTGCTGGACAGAAGTCTTGGGTGTGTGATCGGTGCAATGAGCTCCTGGCTCTCAGGGAACAGGTTCTTTCCCTTGAAGCCAAGGTAGCAGACCTGGAGAAGCAGAGAGAGATAGCGAGGC
Source organism: Bothrops alternatus (assembly GCA_034064705.1). NCBI lineage: Eukaryota > Metazoa > Chordata > Lepidosauria > Squamata > Viperidae > Bothrops > Bothrops alternatus. The sequence continues at coordinate 6,297,251 of JARGCV010000019.1, read as the reverse complement.
AGGAGAAGATCTTCAGGGATGCAGCAGGAGCGTCCCACTCCATGCTGAGCAGCTCTCCAGCTGCTTTGGAGAATGGAGATCTTGGGCAGGGAGGACATCAATCTGTGGAAGAGGGACAGGCTCCCTTAGTTGAGACCCCTTCCCTGGAGGATGTGCCCATATCCTCTTGCACCGAGGATACTTCTCAGCGGGTGGTGGGAGGGGGGCTTCTTGTAGTGGGTGATTCAATTGTTAGAAATATAGAGAGACGGGTTTGTGATGGAAGCGTTGACCGCATGGTAAACTGCCTGCCGGGTGCAAAGGTTGCGGACATCACGAGGCATCTAGACAGGCTGATAGACAGTGCTGGGGTGGAGCCAACTGTTGTGGTACATGTTGGTACCAATGACATTGGAAAAGCTAAGCGGAAGGTCCTGGAAGCCAAATTTAGGTTGCTAGGTAGAAGATTAAAGTCCAGGACCCCCAAGGTTGCATTCTCAGAAATGCTACCTGTTCCACGCGCAGGGCCAGCTAGACAGGCAGAGCTCAGGAGCTTCAATGCGTGGATGAGGCAGTGGTGCCGGGAGGAAGGGTTTAGATTCATTAGGAACTGGGAAACATTTTGGGACAAGCCACACCTGTACAGAAGGGACAGGTTACATTTGAACCATAATGGAACCAGACTGTTGGCGATTAATATTAAAAAGGTTTCAGAGCAGCTTTTAAACTGATTCATAGGGGCAAGTCGACAGGAGCTGGGCAGCTTCCGGTTCGAGAAGGCGCACTGCCTAATATGGAGGGTGGAAGTTATGCACACATTGGTGAGTCAACAGGAAAACTAAATTGTAATAGTCAAGCAGAAGGACATGGTAAACTATCTACAAATTCTACAACCAAATTCTACAGTCAAAATCCACAGTCAAAGTTGAAAGTGCACCAGAAAATTACATATAAAGGTCTGTACACAAATGCTAGAAGCATTCGAGCAAAAATAGGGGAATTGGAATGCTTGGTGAAGGAAAATAATATTGATATTATCGGCATAACAGAAACCTGGTGGACAGATGAAAACCAATGGGACACAAGGATTCCAGGTTACAAATTGTATAGGATGGACAGGAGAGGGAGAAATGGTGGTGGCGTGGCCTTGTACATAAATGAGGAGTTAGAATCTCATGAACTCGAAATTGAAGAAAATTCAAACTCACCCACAGAAACATTGTGGATAAAAATCCCAGGACAGGAAACTAATCTGACGTTAGGGATCTGCTATCGCCCTCCCAACTAAACTCCAGAGGCAGATTGCTATTTGGAAAATGAATTTAAGGAGGCCTCAAAAAGAAATAGGGTAGTCATAATGGGGGACTTCAACTATCCCCAAATAGATTGGGTAAATTCTTGTTCTACACATGAAAGAGAGACAAGGTTCCTCGACATGTTAGCCGATTATTCCCTTGAGCAGATGGTCATGGAACCTACCAGGGGAAAGGGGATCCTGGACTTGGTTCTAACTAACGCACAGGATTTGGTTCATGATGTCCTTGTAACCGAGCCCATAGGAACCAGCGATCACAACACAATAACCTTCAACTTAACCATGGATAGCAAATTGTCAGTGAAAACTAACACAGAGACCTTAAACTTTCACAGAGGGAATTTTGACAAAATGAGGAAAATAGTAAAGAAGAAACTAAAAGGAACAGTAAAAAAAGTCAAATCCCTCCAAAATGCTTGGAAACTGTTTAAAAATACGTTACAGCAGGCTCAAATAAAATGCATTCCTAAAAGAAGAGGATTGGAAAGTCCAAGAGGATACCAGTATGGCTTACGAATGAGGTAAAGGAGGTTATTGGAAAGAAGAAAAACTCATTTAAGAAATGGAAGGCTCTTCCTACCGAGGAGAACAGGAGGGATCACAAACTCTGGCAGACCAAATGCAAGGCGATAGTCATGAAAGCCAAGAGAGACTTTGAGGAGCATATAGCCAAGAATATTAAAAATAATAACAAAACCTTTTTTAAGTACATCAGAAGCAGGAACCCAACCAGAAAATCAGTTGGGCCACTTGATAACAATGGTCAGAAGGGGATAATCAGAGAAGACAAGGAGATTGCTGAGAGGCTAAATGACTTCTTTGCCTCCGTTTTCACCGAGGAGGATAGAGAACATTTGCCTGCCACTGAATTAGTTTTCCCAGGGAGGGAAATAGAAGAATTAAACCTGATAGAGATAAACAAGGAAGATGTTCTTGCATGCCTTTTTAAACTAAACGTCAACAAATCGCCGGGTCCAGATGGCATCCACCCTAGAATTCTCAAGGAACTCAAGTGTGAAATTGCTGAACTTCTAGCTAAAATATACAATCTTTCTCTAAGATCAGGCACTGTACCGGAGGATTGGAGGGAAGCAAATATAACCCCGATCTTCAAGAAAGGATCCAGAGGTGATCCAGGAAACTATAGACCAGTCAGTCTAACCTCAGTTCCAGGCAAACTGATGGAAACCATTATTAAAGATAAAATTACAGGGCACATAGAAAAACAGGCATTGCTGAAAGCAAATCAACATGGTTTCTGCAAAGGCAAATCATGTCTTACTAACTTGTTAGAATTCTTTGAGGGTGTAAATAAATACATAGATAAAGGGGCCCCAGTTGATATTGTATATCTTGACTTTCAAAAGGCTTTTGACAAAGTCCCTCACCAAAGGCTCCTAAAAAAGCTCTCCAGCCACGGAATTAGAGGACAGGTCTTGTCCTGGATTGGTAACTGGCTAAATTGTAGGAAGCAAAGGGTGGCAATAAATGGACAATTCTCTGGATGGAAAGAAGTGAGAAGTGGTGTACCCCAAGGTTCAGTTTTGGGGCCTTTACTTTTTAATTTATTCATCAATGATCTGGATGTAGAAGTTAATAGTGAGGTAGCCAAGTTTGCTGATGACACTAAATTGTTCCGGGTTGTGAAAAGTGAAACTGATTGTCGGGAGCTCCAGAAGGATCTCTCGAAATTGTGTGAGTGGGCAACAAAGTGGCAAATGCATTTTAACCTAAACAAGTGCAAAGTTATGCACATCGGGACAAAGAACCCCAATTATACTTACCAACTGATGGGGACCAAACTTTCTGAGACAACCCAAGAAAGGGATCTTGGGGTTTTGGTGGACAGCTCGATGAAGATGTCAACCCAATGGGCAGCAGCAGTAAAAAAAAGCAAATTCCATGCTTGGCATGATTAGGAAGGGAATCGAAAATAAGTCAGCAAGTGTTGTATTGCCTCTGTACAAATCGATGGTGAGACCACACTTGGAGTACTGTGTACAGTTCTGGTCACCGCACCTCAAGAAGGATATAATGGAACTGGAAAAGGTGCAAAAAAGGGCAACAAGAATGATCAAGGAAATGGAGCGCCTCCCTTATGAAACCAGATTGCAACGCCTTGGTCTCTTCAGCCTTGAAAGACGGCGTTTAAGGGGTGACTTGATCGAAGTGTATAAAATCATGCATGGGATAGAAAATGTGGATAGAGAAAAATTCTTTTCTCTATCACACAATACCAGGACAAGGGGGCACTCCCTAAAGCTTATAGCTAAGAAAGTGAGGACAAATAAAGGGAAATATTTCTTCACCCAGAGGGTCGTTGATTTATGGAATTCACTTCCTGAAGGGGTCGTGACAGCTGTCAGCCTTGACAGCTTCAAGGCAGGGCTAGATAGATTCATGGATGCAAAGTGTATTGGTGGTTATTAAAACAGATGTCCATGTGCCGCCTCTATGTTGGTTGAGGCAGCCAGGATTCCCTTGAGTACCATTTGTTTGGGGGTCAAGGGAAAGGGAGGGTTTTGCCTTCTCTTTCTGCTCAAGATCCCCATGTACATTTGGTGGGCCACTGTGTGACACAGAATGCTGGACTCGATGGGCTTTGGCCTGATTCAGCATGGCTCTTCTTATGTTCTTATGTTCTTATTCTGTGAGAGAAACAGTACCAGTTGCCCTACAGAGTGCCCCTTTCTGAACAGTCTGAGCTTTCAACAAAGAAATGTTGCAGCATTGTGCCAATTTGCATGTTCAGTACATTTATCAGAATAGCAACAGAGGGAAAGTATACTTTCATTAACCAAAATACAGAGATGCCTACAATGTTGCTACTTTGACAATAACTAATCTACTCAAAGGATGAAATAGACTTATCCTCTTCAGCCAATGTTTCCCAAATAAGTCAGAACATGCATAGTCTGAATTGAATTGATACTAGTAAACCCATCTTATAGAATGTAGATTGATGAGTTCATTGTGTTGACACAGTGGAAATGACTGATCAATAAACTATGTAATGTAAACTGGGTCCTCTGTGAAGATGCTTTCGTATCAAACTTAGGGCCTCAAATAGTACTGACACTGACTGCATCCATTCCATTAACCTTAATATTAAATTAAGATATTGCTAATAGTTTCTTTTTTCTTACACCAGCTAGTTTGTGTTTTCACTTTTTGAAGAAACTCCAGAGTAAAAACATCATTCATAAATTGCTTGGGTTTTACATAACATTTTAGATTTGATTTTGTATTTTGGGTTTTGTACAGACAATTTATTGTTTGCTGCAATACATGAATCTAGTTAATTGTGGGTTGTTTAATAAAGTATTGTTAAAGAAACAATACCTTATGCCACCTTGCTTTCCATTTTCCAGGTGATTTTGAAGATGAATTCTTTGGAGAAGATAACATAATCTCAAGGTCTGATTTTCCTGAGAGTTGGCTGTGGCTAACGGAGGAACTGACTGAACCTCCCAACAGTAAAGGGTACTGCTGTTGTTTATATTAGCTCACTTTTCAGTTGAAAGGAACATCCAGGGCTTTTTTTGTCATAGAACGCCCAGAATGGAGTTCCGGCACCTTTTTTGGATGGAACCTTGTAGGGTAGGCAAGGCGGGTTGTATGACGTGTGTGAGTTCTGGCACTTTTTTTTTTTTAAGAAAAAAAGCACTGGGAATATCTAATGATTGCAACATTTAAACAGGAACAGGGATGGTGTCTCTACCAAGAGGAAAGGAACAGAAAATTTGGAGTTCATTTTTCACCTCCTTTAGAAGAGAAAAGTTTTGCTCATTTCTAAGACAGCAACTTGTCAGCCAGTCTGTTCTTTATTATGGCCAATGACTAGAATTCCATTTTAAAAGGTAGAAATGATGATTAATTATAGTTGCTTTTGCAAACAATAAAATAAAAGTTTGCGTCTTTTGAAGAAATTGATATTGGTCATTTGTAGTGAAACTAAATGATTACAACAATTCTCCATAAAATAAATCTGAATGACTCAGAATATTTATTTAATGAGAATATAAGATCTGGACCTATGTTTTTTATGTGCTCGATACATGGATTATATTTTCAATTGCCTCTTTGCCAAGAGGCAGAGTCTTAAAAATATGGGATTTCCCCATACTTTCCTTCAGGAACTATGTTAAAATATGGTCAGTTTAGGTTCTATGAAATTTAAAGATGGATATTTAGTTTTAATATCTTACTGCTTTAAAAAAGGAAAACTGGCTGCTTTAAAAAACTATCTTTAGGGAGGGTTGACAATGCAATTGTCTTTCTGCTTCCATAATTTATTGCTTAAGGCTTGGTACACCCTGATTAAACTCACATCACTCTGTGAAAGGCCATGAATTCTGATATATTAATCTTAATTAAGTTGATCCAGAGTTATCAGCCAGGATCAAAGGACCTAAGTCCACTGGGAAAAACAGTAGTTGCAACCAAAAAGAAATATACATTGGCATATGTTGTTTTCCCGCTCCTCACTCTACTTCATGATGAAGGGCCCCATAAGCAGCAACAACACATCTTTCCCCTTGGATTCTCCTTTATGGAAGAAAGTAGAAGGCCAGGAAATGGTAGTTGCAGAGAAAGCTGCTTTTCAGTTCTTGCCAGTTGGATTAGACTTGTTCTGCATCGTCTCCCATCCCAGGGCATCTTTGGAAGCAATTAGTAGAATATTGAAGGAAATATAGATAAAGAAAATGTGAAAGTGAGTCACCTTGAAGTTGATTTCAAAGTTATGAATAGGTAGTTGGGGATTATTTTTCCAGCAGCAATATCTATTTCCCCTTCAAAATAAATGAATATTTTATTATGAAATCTCTCTGTTGCAAACATGGAATGTAATGGAAGCTAACAATAAATTTCATTTGGAACTCCTTTGTGTTCCCACTGATTCTCAGATTTTTTTGGAAAGAAGGATGCTGTATGATTGGTAGCTGTAAGAGTTGTCTATCTGATACTAGCTTCCAAGTGCACATCGTAATAGCTCTGCACAGGAATCATGCGACACATTTCATTTTATCCCTAGGATTTCAAGCAAGACAGTGTCTTTTTATCTGAGGGATTCCATCACAACCTGGGAGGTGCTGGCTGTGAGCATTACACCCACCAAAGGTAAAGAATGAGAAACGATGGAAAGTTGGCAGGTGTGAAAAGCACCTAAGAATTAAAGCAGAATTAATCTTTTGGGGGGGGGGCTTTGTCATTGGCCTTCCTTGCAGGGATCTGTGTGGCTGAACCTTATGAAATAATAGTCATGAAGGATTTCTTCATTGATCTTCGACTGCCGTATTCCGTTGTGAAGAATGAGCAGGTGGAGGTTCGAGCTATTCTGTACAACTACGTTGATGATGATATTGAAGTAAGTTTTGGGACTGTGACAACAGCATTTCTGACCAATAAAAAAGTGCCAGCGATGGAGGCAAAGATTGTTTGCAATGGTTGTTTGGATCAGAGTTGCTTAATCTTTTTGCTTTCAGGGCCCCTTCCCTCTTTTGAAAAATATTGAGGTCCCCCAAAGATCTTTTATTTGTATGGGCTATATTTCTCAATCCTTACCATATTAAAAATTAAAATGGATGCATTTGTAGAATATTTATTTACTGAATCATGTAGAAACAGCATTAAACCCATCACATATTAACAAAAGAAATTTCATCAAAACCCTATATTTGTAACAAATAAAAATAATCATGAGAACAATAACATTCTTTTAAATGTTTGCAGGTGTCTTTACTGCCTGGCAAATAACTTTGATTTTGTGGGCCCCTGTGTGGGTCTTAGAGAACTCCTCCATGCCTCTTCGGATCGCAGTTTAAGAAACACTGGTTTAAATCATCATCTCTGTTCCATTTGTGTTATTCACACAGTCCTACTTTCTAACAGTCCATGAAGAAGGGAAGGGGGAGACAAACTGCATGATATGATTATGTGTGTGTGTGTGTTCTATGTGTATCCCTCTTCTACATGTCCTTCCATGTATCACAATGACTTGCTGATGCAGGAATAGACTCAGTGGTGAATGTGTTTGTGTCATCTATGGGAGAACTGGATTTTAAATGATTTTCACGGCCAAAGCTGCCTCGTGGCTCATCTGCTTTTCTCATTCCCACTAGGTGCGAGTGGAACTGTTACACAACCCAGCCTTCTGCAGTGTTGCCACAGAAACACAACGATACCGAACACAGGTCACAATTAAAGCCCTGTCCTCCTGGGCAATACCATTTGTCATAATCCCATTACAGCAAGGATTGCATGATATTGAGGTCAGAGCAAGTGTCCGGGGACAGTTGGCATCTGATGGTGTGAAGAAGAAACTGAAAGTTGTAGTAAGTAACAAGTGGGATTACCTCATGGCTGTTGGAGAAAGAGAGGCTGTAACCAAAGGTTGCTGCAGATAAAGACCATTTACACATAATTGTGTTAATTTAACTTCCCCCATTTCAATAGAAAGGCATTTTGGTCTCAAAACTTTACACAACATGGCATATCTATCATGATGACTAAAATGGTCTAATTTGTTATCCATCTTGGACTGTCCTGTTGTTCTGATTGTCCTTTGAAAACTTCTAGAATCTTCCCATAGCAAAATTTATTGGTTTGAAAATGACAGAATGGGAGCAGGTTCAGTGCTTGGGGAGTTCTTTAAATATTTTTAAATAATTTTTAAAATTTAAATAAATATGCTCAGTGTTGCAGCCGGGCAATGGTCTTCTTTTGGTTCAATCTTTCTCCCTCCACCCCCAATCCTTCCCCCAGCTGCAATTTAAAAAAAAGTCCTTGTCACATGAAACAATTACCCTTTACACTGCAGTAGTGTTATTTGGTGGGTAGGTGGGTGGATGGATGTGAGACTTGGCCAAGGGACTAAGATTGTCCATAACAACAGCAATATTGCCAAAAAGAAAAAAAATTATGCTGAGTGACTACCCAGATAATCTAGGAGTTCCCTTAGCTAGTCTGTCCTCCTGGGCTTGGGGCAGGGCACCATGGCATTGCCGGGGTAGGTATATGATTTTCCTCTTAACTCTGGATTGCAATGGGATGACAACTTTCTCTTAGCCCATAAAATACTTGCTGACCACAAATTCTGACAAATTTAATAAGACTATTGAATTCTGAAAAGAGAAATATCATACCAGCCATTTCAATAGAAGCAATAGAAGCCATTCAAATATATCTTCGCACAATAACCCAAGCTGGGGCCTTATGGATAGTATCAACTAATGAGAACAAAGTTAATAAAAATGTGCAGGCTGGGTACTTTTCAGTTTAACTTTTCATTATGAAGTTTGGGAACAGAAGATTTGAGATCAATGCTTACAAACAAATGTGAAAATAATTGCCAACCACTAGGAAGTGAATGCAGATGATCCCCTTCAAAACTAATTCCGACTGAAGACCGGGGATAATAAAAATGTGATACAAGGCTAACTGCTGTTAATATTGCAAGCAGTGATCTGCTGGTTTCTGGTACTTGTAATCTGTTGTTTGACAACAGGAAAGCATTCTTGCATTTCTTTCTCCAAGGAAGCTTGGCAGATGTGCTAAACTCAAATTGACTATGATTAGAGAACAGGCAACTCCATAGATGGAATCTGCAAAACCTTTGGCCATTTGGATCATCATAAGCAGCCTCAACAGACTTGACAAATCATCAAAAATAGATTTTTGGAAGAGTATATATGAATATTGTTAGGTAACTGAGGACAATGGTAATAGACTGAATAAATGGATGGATAACAGGGCTCCCTATTTAGATTATAAAAACACACATGTGAATACATTCTTTGTTGTGACCAAAGTCCAACAACCTAAAAAAAAGTTAAAGAATGAAAATGTCCAATCAATAAACACTATCTAATAAAACAATAACATCAATGTTTGACCCCAAGAATATTAAAACAACAGCATTATTTAAGATACAGGATGGAAATAGCATATAAAGTTACACATAAGCATAGATTGATGAATGAGTTGCCATAGGATTGTAATCCCTCTAAATATAGTAAGTAATAATGTTAATATTTAATATTAATTAATTATTAATATTAAATAGTAGTAAAATACATTTAAAAGAAAATAGTAGAAAAGCAAAACCTGTAGGAGATGAGCAAGCTGAGCTGTAAGACTGAGTTAAACGTGTTATCAGTTCGGAGTAATTTTGTTTCCACAAGAGATTCAAGTCCAGCTCCTCTTTCAGAGAATTCAGAATAACAGAGTTGGAAGGATCTTGGAGGGCATCTAGTCCAACCCCCTAATCAAGTAGGAGACTCTATAACATTCCAGACAAATGGCTACCCAATCTCTTCTTTAAAAACTCCAGGGATGGAGCACCCACAACTTCTGGAGGCAAGCCGTTCCACGGATTAATTGGCCTCACTGTCAGGAAAGTTCTCTTTCGTTCTAGGCTGGATCTCTCCTTGTGATGAATTTCTATACCTTGTTTCTTATCCTGGCCTCAGATGCTTTGAAGAATAGGCATGCCCTCCTCTTACCTATGACAGCCCCTCAGATTGGAAGACTGCTATCATGTCACTCCCTAATTGGTCTGAGTTTCCTGGATCCATTTCCCCCCCCTTTTTTCGAAGATGGGAACCAGATCAGTTCTTTTCCAGTCCTCTGGTAGTTCTCTTATCCTTCAGGATCTTTCAATGTTATAGTTCAGTGGTTCCGAGATTACCTCTGCCAGCTTCTTTAAAATTCTGGGATGTAATCTATCTGGTTGTGGTAATTTGAATTTGTCTAGAGTGGATATGTGTTGTCTTAACCATTTCCTTGCCTATTTTGACTTATATTCCAATCTGCCTTTTATGGTACTGTTTTTGATAGATTGGACTATTGGACATGTGCAAAGAATAAATTAAGCAGTTCTGTTTTTTTCTTCCTTGCCATCTTCTCCCAATAGTGAGTGAATCAATTCCTTGACCTTTTTTCTTGTTTTTTACATGTTGTTTTTTACATGTTGAAAGGAACTTTTTAATTTTTTTTTTACATTTGTTGCTAGTCTTAGCTTTCTTTGCAGATTCTAGCTATATGCTGGTTGTCATGGTTCCAACAGATGAAATTGTTTAAAAGAACTTCAAGGCAAGAATTTCTTCCTTAAAGAACATTTTATTTAGGAAACAAAATATCGGCATGTACAAAGGTGAACCCAAGACTAAAATCCCCTCCTTCTGGTTACAAAGTTACAAGTTGTAATTCCCACCCCAATTTCCTGTCATAAATCACATTCATCAATTGTAACAAAACACGGGCTCTTCTCCCAGCTCTCCAACCCGCCAAAATGTTATCAGCAATGACCTTGATTCTCACACGTATGAATTGTTTTGGCTAACTGAGAACTACACCTCCACACCTCCTTCATTTAAACTCTCTAAACTAGTATGTGACAATGAAGACAAAAATGAAAATGGCTTCAGTTAGGTTTGTCACAGTGTTGACATTGGTATTCTGCTTTAGTTATGTGTCTGTCTTTCCACTTTTTAGGCTTGTCCTTTTTATCTTTCAGTTTATCAGAGAGTTCTTTATGCAACCATGCTTGTTTCTTCTGGGATCTCTTTTTTTCTTGCCAGTGGTATTGTGATAAGTGGGGAATGGCGTGGTGGCCTAGTAGTGAGGATGCTAGTCTCCCACTTGGAAGGTTGAGAGTTCAATCTAAGATAGCGGCAGATGTTTCTCTCCAGGGCACAAAGAAAAAATATCTGCTGCAAACTCCATAGGGCATCAGGAAGGGCATCCAACCAGTAAATGCTCAGCTCTATCCAGTCGCTTCAACTCTATCCCTAATTAAGGAATTACAGAGTCATAAATGGGTGGGATTTTTTTGTGCTAAACTGGACTTTTATAATCTCATTTTTCAGAGTTTTCCAAGCTGCTTGACTTGTTTTTTCCTTAAAGATTTCCATCCATGGAATCCTTCCCAAGAGCTAAATAAGCCTGTTGAAATGAGCTCTCTTAAAATCTAGAACACTAATTTAACTTTATTCTATTGCTTGTACCTGCTTATGGTCACTCTCCTCCAAAGCTCCTGAAACGTCAACCCCCTCTATAATTTCATCACTATTACCGTGTTTTCCCCAAAATAAGACACCAGGTCTTATTTTCGGGGGATATTTTTTCTAGTCACCTCCAGCACCGACAGCCCCACCCAGTAGGTCCACTTCTTATGTGGCTCAAGGAGCAGCTGCATTCCTGCCTGCATTTTGCAGTCAGGCCTTTCTGGAAGGCCTATGCAGCTGAGTACCAAACTATGGATTGAATCCATAGCTCAGTTCTCGGCTGCAGTGACCTCCTGGAAAGTCTTTTGACTGCAAAATGCAGGCTTGTGAATGCTGTGGAAGAAGTGGGCTGGTGAGGAGAGGCCTGGCTACAAGGTAAGTAGATTCAGGATGTGTGGGGCAGCTTCTCCCCACCCCCTCCCTAGCTTGATTTTTAGGTTTGTGCCTCACCCCAAAACTAGGGCTTATTTTTGGGGTAGGTCTCATATTAGGCTTACCCCTAAAAATCAAGATAGGCTTATTTTCAGGGTAGGACTTACTTTTGGGGAAACACGGTAGTGAGAATTAATTATTGCCTCTTATCTAGCATTAATTTAGTTTTGACCATTAGGCAGATTCTTGTGTATAGGTAGCAATAATAAACTCTTCTGTGTTTAGAACTCAACAAATATTCCTGGTTACATGCTTCTATCAAAACTTCCATAAATTTCAATGACTTCGGAGAAAAATCTTTTTGGATGGTCCTCCCTGTTACTTAGATTTTTCTGGGTGCACATGTGTGAACCTTACCAAAGCCTTAAAAATGTCTTAACCAGTACAAGAGGTCCTTGGAATTAAAAATTTGTTAAGACATGGTCTGTCTAACATAGCTTTCCCCAGTTTACGAATCTGTAGATGTGCTGGAACAATTGATTCCAAAGCAGATCCAGAATTCACAATCACCATAGATAAGGCTAACTTATCTGAAAGTTACTGAAGTTGGGGTTAAACCCAAATAGTACCAGGGCTCACTCATTGTTAAACTGTTTCCAGAAGACATGGAGAGTTATTCTTCTGCAATAAAACTTACCTGGGCCTTGCAATGCTTTTTAAGAAGAAGAAAAAGAAGAATAGAATTCTTTATTGGCCAAGTGTGATTGGACACACAAGGAATTTGTCTCTGGTGTATAAGCTCACAATGTACATATAAACAGCAAATAATAAGTCATAGATCATAAATCATAATTACAATAATTAATCATAGGTTACAAACAACAACTGAAATATCATAAGAAACCAAGAGGAAAAGATAGTAGAAATATGAGATGAGGAAGATGAAAAATGTCTAGTTGTATCTAGTTGTTTGGCATGCAATGCTCTAAAGTGAGGGGAGAAGTTGAAATAGATTATGTCCAGGAAGTGAGGGGGGTCTGCAGATATTTTCTCAGCCCTGTTTCTGGTTCATGCTGTATACTGATCCTCAACTGAAAGCAGGCTGGTTGTGGTTGTTTTCTGCAGTTCTAAACTACCCTTTGAAGTCTGTACCTGTCCTATTTGGTTGCTGTGCCGAACCAGACAGTTATTGAAATACAAATGACAAGACTCAATAATTCCTCTATAGCAGTGGTTCTCAACCTTTTCCGGGGCTCGACCCCGGCCCGCATCGTGCAAAAAAAAATGGCGGGCCCGCACCGTGCATGCGTGGTGCGACGGGGTGCATTGTGCATGGGTGGCACGACGGGGCGCATCACGCATGCGCGGCATGACAGCCCGCATCGGGATAGGGAAAAAAATGGCCGACCAAAAAAAATGGCCGACCCCCCCCAAAAAGGCGCGCCTGCACCACGCATGCGCGGCGCAACGGGGCGCATCGCAATAGGAAAAAAAATGGCCGACCAAAAAAAATGGCCGACCAAAAAAAAATGGCGGAGTGCGGTGCTTGGCGACCCCTGTGAAATGGTCGTTCGACCCCAAATGGGGTCGCGACCCACAGGTTGAGAACCGCTGCTCTATAGAACTGTATTAGCAAATCCTTGGGCAATCTGAGCTTTCTGAGTTGACACAAGAAGAACATTCTTTGTTGTGCCTTTTTAATGATGGTTCTAATGTTAAGTATCCATTTCAAGTCCTTGGACTTCTGGTTTTGCATCATGGCAAGACAGATGCAGGAAGGCAGGGCTTTGTCTTCCGTGCCCGATTTTGCCCTGCTGGGGGCCCTGAAAAGGGCCTAAAGTTGCCCTGAGGAGGCAAGGAAGAAGAAGGGATGATTCGTTGATCACGGAGAGATGGTGATCTTTCCGTTCGATCTGAGAAAAGCCCTCCAAACCAGCACAGGAAAGACTGGCTATATTCCAGTGGCCAGCCATTAGCTGCTAATAATCAAAGAAGAAAAGCACCAATTAACACATTGTAAACAGTATGTTTGGAACCGGGTGAGAATATTGATCCTTTCTTTACTCTTTTACAACTGAATTTCCTGGGAAAGGCTCCCAAGAAGTTAAATACCTCCAAATGTGAATGGAAGCGGCATTTTAATTTCTGTGGGGGACAGAAATACACAATATTGAAGTGGAAGTAACATAAAGCTACAGTTTTGGTAAATTTGAGAACTGAGAATAAGAACTGAGATAAGATTTTCTCTTTGAAAAAAACAAAAAAGAAACATTGAGATAAATAAAAGAAATCAACCCTTTGTCTTAAGAGTGGAAAATGGATTTTTAGTGACATCTAATGGTGTATTTGAGTACAGCACTATAATTAGCTTCCTGGCTACTTGGTGACTCCTAGCTTAAGGGAGAACAGCTGGCAATAAAGGAAAATATTTTGGCATACTTATCACCCTGACCTTTTTGGACTATAAACACCTACTGAGTTTGGACTTTTAATCTCAAGAGCTAGTCAGAAATAAAGAAAAATTTGACCTTTGATTATGTCTGGCTGGGAGAGACTTTTGAGCTGTTTTCAAGGAGGTTGAACATTTTGAACACTTTGAAATTTATGGATTATAACCTTGCCTGACTGACAATTTTTGGATGCCTGAGACAAAGGATCACTATAAAATATTGCTTTTCAGGCTGGCCCTGTATTCTGGAACCTATTGAATTATAAAGGCTACATATAAAGACCAGAAAATGAGAGGAAACTTTGTTCTACTCTTACTGAGACTGGTGATATTAGAAATCTCCAGGAATCAAGAAAAAACAAACACTTTTCAGAAGAAAATATACTCTACGCTACAACTAATTCACTAAACAATTGTTGCATACAAAGAAGACATAAAAAGAAACCATAATGAGACCAAAAATAATTTAGGTAATATAAATGAGCAAATCTCCAAACTAAATCTACAACTAGAAAGTTCCCAGACAATGACTACAAAGTATGAACAAATAAACCAGAAATCAGAAGATGAAGCAGAGGAAATGGCCCTAGAGACACAAGAAATAAAAGAAGGGAAATATAACCTACCATATACAAATAAAACACTGCAAGACTTACCCATAACAATGAAAATGAAAAAGATCTTTTACCCCTTAAATCTGCAAAATACATCTGATGACAAGGAAGATTTTTAAAAATGGAACATAGAGCTGTCAGGGGAAATGTTACAACTTGGGAAGCAAAAAATGAAAAGACAAATTGAGGGAGAAGGAAAGTGGGAGTTGCTTAAGGAACATAAATGGGCGGAATTCCCCCCCCCCCAAATTCCCTACCTAAATTATCTTTCCCATGCCAAGCAACTTGCATAAAAATAGAAAGAAAATTCCTGGGTGATTTAATTGCCTTACCTTGGAAAGCAACTTGGCAAAGAAAGAAAGCAAGAGTTAGAATTAAAAAATAGAAGATTTGATCTATTAGAGGGGCCATTATATGTTTAAATATTTGTTTGAATATGATTTAAAAAATGGATGACCCTTAGATATAATTAGACTTTTATAATGAAAGATATGATTTAGAATTAAAATAGCATTTTTTTCTTTTTCATTTGATATGGGAAATATGAAAATAAGAGGAAGATTGGTATGAATAAAAATTTTAGCTATATAAATGTAATTAATATTGAGAAAATCATAACTGACAAAGATAATTCAAATATTAATGGGAAATCAAACATTTTGACTGACTATAGACATTCTTGTGTCCCCCCCCCCAATCTGAGATAAGGAAACTCAGGCTTCCAGGATAAATAGAAATTAATCCTTAATAGAGGGCCGATTTGGCTATTAAGAAGATAAGAGAGTGACCTAAGTCTTTTCCTATTGTGCATCCAAGCACCAATTTTATTGCTGAATATTTTATTACATTTCTAAGAGATGCTACAGGAGATTCTTTGTATTTTGTAATTGCCATTTTGAAGTATTTGCTGCTGTCATGCATGATATTTTTATTTGCAATGAGGGTCTCAAAAGAGATTGTTCTGGTTTCCTTTTTTTCTGTAACAGCCTGAAGGGATACGGAAAGATATTGTGACTGTTATTGAACTGAACCCACATGCAAAAGGAGTCGGTGAGCAACATTCATTCTTACTCATCAATTCCAATTTTACCATATATTAAGTACCTTAAATAAGATATACTGGGAATAGCACAGTCCTTTCACCCACATGCTTCACTGTTTCCAGGAAAAAGAGAGGATCTTTTTACCATGAGTTACAAAATAAAAGTTATTTTACTTTGCAAACTTATGTGATCACAAGCTGTTATGTTCCTTCCTGTTAAGTGCCTATTAAGTTAACTTAATACCATTTACAATTGATTATTAGAAGCAATGCCAAAGAGGCATTTAATGTGGAAGTAACATTAAGTAGTATTTTTCTTTTCCTGGAATTTTCCTCATTTTTTTTTTTTTATTTTTCAGGTGGAACACAGGAGCAATTGGTCAAAGCCAATAAATTAGATGACAGGGTGCCTGAGACAGAAACTGAAACCAAGATTACTGTCCAAGGTAAGAACTAGTTATTTGAAATCCAGGCTCCTACATCTGGCACTGGAGATGGACTCCTGGATAGGACAATATCTCCCTGCCTTTCCGTTCATGAACAGATGGAAGGGTAGGTCAGAGCCTTCCTTATTGGATTCACAGGGACAATGGATCTATCCCACTTCCGACATTGAACCTTATTACTTTGGCCCGTTTGGTGATATCAGACCAAGTGGGTGTGTTCCAGATCCTGTTGTTTAAACCAGGGCTTTTCAACTGGTGGTATGTGTACCACTGGTGGTACATTGGCACCTGGCAGGTGGCACACCATCATCCTAGAGAAGTGGTAGCAGGGGAAGGGAATGAGCTGAAGTGGTGGCAGCACTGAGCAAGCCTGAGCAAGAGATGGCTGGAGCTGCAGGCCAGTCAGAGCTCAGTAGAAGTGCCAAGATCAGTGCCAGGCTCCAACTGATCAGTGCTTCTGCAGGGCTCAGCAGAAGTGCCAGGATAAGGACTGGGTTCCAGTTGATCAGTGATTTTTCAGGGCTCAGCAGAAGCACCAGGATCAGCACCAGATTCCAGATGATCAGCGCTTCTGCAGGGCTCAGCAAAAGCACCAGGATCAGCACCAGGCTCCAGATGATCAGCGCTTCTGCAGGGCTGTCAGGGCTCAGCAGAAGTGCCAGGATAAGCATCGGGCTCCAGCTGGTCGGCGCTTCTGCAGGGTTCAACAGAAACTCCAGGATCAGCTGGAACCCAGCGCTGATCCTTGCACTTCTGCTGAGCTTCCCAGAAGCTCCAATCAGCTGGAGCCCAGCGCTGATCTTGATGCTTCTGCTGAGCCCTGACACGCCTTCAGAAGCACCGATTAGCTGGAGCCTGGCACTGATCCTGGTGCTGCTGCTGAGGCCTGACAGCCCTGTAGAAGCATCGATCAGCTGTTGGGGTTCAGCAGAAGCGCCAGGGTCAGGGAAGGAAGGAAGGAAGGGATGGTAATGAGAAGGAGGGAGGCAGGGAGGGAGGGAGGGAAAAAGGAAGGAAGGAACCCCCCCAGGGTAACCACAATGCTAATGTGGCCCTCAATGAAATTGAGTTTGACACCCCTGATATAAAAGGTTGTTAAGTGAATCTGGTTTCCCCATTGACTTTGCTTGTCAAAAGGTTGCAAAAGAGGATCACATGACCTTGAGGCACTGCAGCCATCATAAATATGAATCAGTTGCCAAGCATCCGAATGTAAGTCACATGACCCTGGGAATGCTGAAACAGTCATAAATGTGAAAAATGGTCACAAGTCACTTTTTTCTGTGCTGTTGTTGTAAGTCGAAGACTACCTGTACTTTATCACTTTTTTCCTTTTCTTTTTTTTTTTTGGTCACCAAGTTTTTGACACCTTGCTAAGTGACTGGTGGTACTCGGGTAGTGCCATATCCTAAAAGTGGTACAATGGGTGAAAAGGTTGAAAAGCCCTGGTTTAAACAGTGTAATCTCAAGAGAATTAGGCAATGTTCCTTCTTTGTTGCAGTGCCTGCCCTCTGGAATGCCACCCTCCCCCAGATCCATGCAGGTCCAATCGTAAAGACATTCAAAAAAATCATTTAAAAATTGGTGGTTTTTCTCATGGAGCCCCTGCAATAGTTTGGTCCTGGAACCTAATTACCTTGGGCTCAATGCTCTAAAGGAAGGGTAGTGGAGTTGGAAGCAAGATTAGACTAATCATTTGCCATAAAGATATTGAAACTTAAAGCAAAGTACCCAGCTTCTAACATGCTTGGCAATTTTTTCACATTCAGGTGACCATGTGGCTCAGATGATTGAAAACTCAATTGATGGAAGTAAACTCAACCATCTCATTATCACTCCTTCTGGCTGTGGGGAGCAAAATATGATCCGCATGACCGCACCGGTTATTGCCACCTACTATCTGGACGCAACAGGGCAGTGGGAGACTCTTGGTGTGGATCGCAGGGCTGAAGCTGTCCAACAGATCAAGGCGGGTAAGGCAAACTGTCTTCAGACATGTTTTTCCTCAGGGGATGGAAATGTCAGATTCATTTATCCCTAAAATGAACAAATATAAGACCCACGGAAGTCAAGAAGCCAAGTATTCTTAAATATATTGCAAGATTCTTTTTTGTTTTTTCCTTCACAAGGCAAGTTTCAGCTAGCTTAGTTAATGATATTACATCATTGGCCTGAGAGTGTGGGATGGAGAGGTCATAGTTATTGCTGAGAAATATTTACATATCAGCTCATGGAATTATGACAATATTCTATTAAAAAGAAAGACATTTTCATCTCTTTTTGTGGTGAGTTTGGAAGTATTGTTCTTGATATCAAATGTCTGTTTTTCAGGCATACAGGACAGCAGTATAAATTTTATTCTTCAGTTCCTTTTGCTATTGTTGTTAAGGTTGCTTGCTTTCAGAATCTCAATAGCAGAGTGGGGTAGTTTTACACTGAGACCAGAACACAAATCAAAAGAATTGTGCTAAAGAAAAGCAGCTCCAATGAGACTTACAGCAAAGAAAGAGGAATGCAAAACTGCTCTGGGTGCAAGTGTGCTTTTGTATGGCTGGAGCTAAATTTCACAACTCTTTCTACTTTGTCCCTTTTCAGGTTACGCCCAGCAGTTGGTGTACAAGAAAGCCGACCATTCCTATTCAGCATTTCCAAAGCGTGACTCTAGTTCTTGGTATGGACAAAACTGTAGCCATTACTTTGAGATCATGGAAGGGCTTCCCTCTAACTTCCCCTATAAATGTTCATATATTTTCATTTTCTAACTTCCGCTGGAGCATCTGACACTCTGTCTTTGCATTTTGTTTTTTTGCTTTCTTCATTTCTTTCTAGCTACCTACAATGCCCTTATTTCTAGTAGCTCCTTCCCTGGTTGTGCTTCAGTCCTTGACAATATCCTCTCTTCTGATAATGCCTTACCCATATAATATGTCTTCCTCTTTTTCCTCTTGTCTCATGTCTAGCATTTAGTGTCAATCAGTTCTATTGTTTTTTCCTTAAGTTAAGAATGGAAATTTGTTCCTCCTACAAGAATAGAACAGAACAGAACAGAACAGAACAGAACTAGAAGGAACTTTGGAAATCTTCTAGTCCAACCCCTTGTTCAAGGAGGAGACCCTATACCATTTCAGACAAGTGACAGTCCAGTTTCTTCTTAAAAACCACTAGTGAGGAAGCACCCACAACTTCTGAAAGCAAGTTGTTCCACAGATTAATTGTTAGGAAATTTCTCCTTAATTCCAGATTGCTTCTCTCCTTGGTGAGTTTCCATCCATTGCTTCTTCTCCTGCCCTCTGGTGCTTTGGAAAATAAGTTGACCCCCTCTTCTTTGTGGCAGCCCCTGAGATATTGGAACATTGCTATCATGTCCCCCCTAGTCCTTCTTTTCTCTAGACTGGCTATTCCCAAGTCCTGCAACCGTTCTTCATATGTTTTAGTCTCCAGGCTTTTAATCATCTTAGTTGCTCTTCTCTGCACTTTTTCCAAAGTCTCAACATCTTTTTTGTAGTGTGGTGACCAAAACTAGATGCAGTATTCCAGGTGTGGTCTTATTAAGGTTTTATAAAGAAGTGGTAGTGACTTCCAGTTCCAGATCGCAGCACCTCTAGCCGGACGAAGAGACTTGTCTCCTCATCGACTAGCTTCCCTCTGCCGGTAGACCCTTATGTGAGTCGAAAGTCGCCCTGGAGGGTGCGACTTCCATCGAAGAGGCTTTGCTCGGCTGCGGAGGAGCGGCAGCTCCTCCAGCTGTCCAAGCCATTTCTGAGGGCCGACGGAGAAGAAGATCAGCCAGTAAAATGGTCGATCACCTAGCCGCTCCAAACCGCAAGTCAAAGAACATCTAAGCTTTAAGAGCCACCATGGTGAATCTGGGTGAGACTTTTCCTTGCTACTCTCTCTACTCTATCTTGGTTTTTTTGCCTGTAAGAGCCTTGTTGGAATTGTTTCCCTGGCTTGAAAAAGCAGCTTCTACATGTTTGGGAAGAAAGGCGTTGTACAAAAGAATAGAACAAAATTTTAAAGACTATATACTTTATTTCCACATTTTTGGGGGTACAGAATTTTTTTCTCTCTCTAAGAACTGTACTATTATTTTATGCTGAAAGACTATTTCTTTTTTCACATTATACTTTAAAAGACAGAAAAAGGGGGGGAAATGGTGTCTGGAAAAGATTTTTTTAACCTACTGAGGACATCTAGTGGCGAAAACTTAATACTGCAACTTCTGGTTATTCTTTGAAGATGGAATAGACCTGATCTTTAAAATACTTTTGAAGAGAAAAGATAAGCTGATGCTGCTGTGGGAACTGTGGGGATGGACACTGCATAACTTTTCTTAAATATAGCCTCCACAAAAAAGAAAAAAGAGACTCTTTTTAATTACTATCAAAATGGAGAAATCTCATTTACAATTAAACTGCAAACTTATATTGGAAAAGATTTATGAGGCTACTGCAGAAATATGTGCTACAATGAAAGAGTTTACTACAGAATTAAGATCCAGAAGTCTCACTTCAAATCTTCAAACTGATGTCCAGATTCTATAAATCAAAACATACTAGAAAAGGAATCAACAGAGATAAAAGAGGAACTTATTCTAGCTTATAAACGCTCCATCTATAACTTTAAGGAACAGAAGAAGCAAAGATTGAGACTTGAAACTACAAAGCAATGATGCTTTAAGGATGAGAGAAATAGATGCCTAATGCAGAGGATGGGATTCCTATCTTTTCAAAGGGCACTGCAAGCAACAAAAGGAGATCTACTGGCTGAAAGGGAAGCTTGGTTATGGAAACCTGTCTGGCACAGAAAAAAGGCAGAATAAGACTGAAAAGAGAAATTTAAAATTGTGTAATGGATTAAAAGGCAATGTTTGATTTATGGACTGTTTTAAGGATTAAGATTTAGAGCTAGAAATAAGAAAAAATAGGGTGATTATTAGAACAGATATTTTAAATAGATTAAGAATGTACCTTTTGGAATAATAGGTTTATTTGATGAAAATTATTATGCATTGGAATTGAAAAAATGTTGGCTTTTTAGATTTGGATGGTTTCAATAATTAACTGAGTGTTTTAAATTAGTAAGATGATCTTTTTGCATGATAACATAGATGCGATAAGGCATGATAATCAATTGGATGAAATTTGAATTTTGTTTAATGAACTGAAATGATTTAAGGTTTAACACTATTTTGTTATTTTAAAGAGATTGATCGATTGCGAGATTATATATGTATAGGCTAGATTAATATTTTATCTTAATTAGGATATGTAGTGTGTAGTGGAAGAAGAAATAAAATGAGGGATGTGATAAAATGAGGGATGTGAGAGATTAAAAATTAGAATTTATCTGGAAGGGATACCTGAATTGATAACTTGTTGATTTAAAGTTAAATTTGATTATTGTAATTGTAAACTTACAAAGTTTTAAAACAGGTTTAGCAGTTATAGAAATTTAAATTAGAAATGGAATATTTTAAACGTATTATGCTATTTGAAGGAAATAGAGAGGGGACAGTGAATGTATTGAGTTGAGTTATTTATATATGTTTTTACTTTTGAATATTTGATTACCCAAATACCACTGTGTGTCCTGAGTACTTTTTCTTAAGAATTAAAAAACCAATAAAATGTGTTTTTTAAAAAAAAGAAGTGGTAGTAATACTTCACATGATTTTGATTTATGCTGCTATTTATACAACCAAAGATTGTATTAGCTCTTTTGTTGCTGCCACACATTTCTGGCTCATATTTAAGTGATCGTTCACTAGGACTCCAAGGTCCCTTTCACAGTTACTGTTTTTGAGCCAGGTTTCACCTAATCTGTACTTGTACCTTTGTTTTTTCTGCCTAGATGTAAAACTTTTATTTTTCTCCACATTAAAATTTATTTTGTTGATAGGGTCCATTGTTCAAATCTTTCAAGATCCTTTTGGATTTTGAGCTTCTGGGGGGGGGCTCGCTATTCCTGCCAGTTTAGTGTCATCTGCAAATTTGATGAGTTCCCCTTCTATCCCCTTATCTAAGTCATTTATGAAGATATGGAAGAGTACTGGGCCTAAGATTGAGCCTTGTGCTACCCCACTGCTTACCTCCCTCCATATAGATATAGTACCATTAAAGACTACTTGTTGAGTATGGTTTGTCAGCCAGTTATAAATCCATCTAATGATGATGCTATCTACCCCACTTTTTTCTAGTTTACTAAGAAGTAGGTTGTGGTCTACTTTGTTGCATGCCTTGCTGAAGTTCAAATATATTATGTCCACAGCATTTTGCTGGTCTACTACTTTAGTCACTTTGTCAAAGAATGAAATAAGATTGGTTTGGTAAGCTCTGTTTTTAACAAACCTGTGCTGGCTTCTGGTTATAACTTTGTTTCTAGATGTTTGCAGATCTGTTTTTTTATTATCTTTTCCAGTATCTTCCCAGGTATTGATGTTAGACTGATTGGTCTGTAGTTTCCTGGGTCTGTTTTTTTTTTTCCTTCCTTTTTTGAAGATGGGAACCACATCAGCTCTTTTCCAATCCTCTGATAGTTCCCTGGTGCTCCAGGATTTTTGAAAGATATGGTATAATGGTTCTGAGGTAACATCTGCCAGCTCCTTCAAAACTCTGGGATGTAATCCATCAGATCCCAGAGATTTTTATATTCATTAGATAGGTGTTCTCTTATTTTAATTTTTATTTCTAGTCTGTCTTTTACAGTATTTTTAGTAGGTTGAGCTATAGTTTCTTTATGTGTGAAGACTGATGTAAAGAATGAGTTAAACAGCTCTGCTTTCTCTATGCTGCCTGTAACTTCCTTGCCATCTTCTCTCTTTAGTGGGCCAACTGTTTCCTTTACTTTTTTTTCCTGTTATTAATATGTTGAAAGAAACTTATTTTTATTATCTTTGACTTTTGTTGCAAGTCTTTGTTCATTCTGAGGCTTTGCTTTCTGACCTCATCTTTGTAGATTTGGAACTATCTACTGATATTCTGCCTTAGTTATGTGTCCCTCTTTCCATTTTTGTCCTTGTCCTTTTTTGTTTCAGTCTGTCAGAGATATTTTTGTGCAACCATGCTGGTTTCTTCTTGGATTTCTTATTTTTCTTTTTCAGTGGTATTGTGCTGGACTGGGCTTTTTAAGATTGTATTTTTCAGAGTTTCTCATGCTTCTTGAGTTGTTTTCCCCTTTAGGATTTTCATCCATGGAATCTTTCCTAGGCTCTCTCTTCAGCTCTTTTAAAGTTTAAGACATAGGCTGAATAATGTTTTATTGTTTGAATTTGTATTATATTGAATTCCAATATGATGTGGTCACTCTCGCTCAAAGTTTCGGTAACTTCAACTCCCTCTATTACTTTTTCTCTATTAGTAAGAATTAGGTTCAGTATAACTTTTCCTCTAGTTCCATCCTCTATCTTTTGGATGACAAAGTTGTCAGCTAAGTTGGTTAGAAATCTGTTTGATCTCTCACTTGCTGTCTCTCAGTTGATATCAGGGTAGTTAAAGTCTCCCATTACTATTGTGGTATGCTTCCTACATACATTTATTAACTGGTTGGCAAAGAGTTCATCTATTTCTTCTGATTGCTGGGTAGCCAGTAATATACACCTATGGCTATGTCACTCTTTTTTTCTTTTATATTGATCCATATACATTCTGGTGTGTGGGGGGGTATCTTTGATCATGTGCTTTTCTGTAGCTATGTAGTCATCTCTTACATATAGTGCAACTCCACCTCCTCTTTTTGTAGACCTGTTTCTTTTTAACAATTGTATCCACCCATCAGTACATTCCAGACATCCGTGTCATCCCACCAAGTTTCTGTAATGGCAACTATATCATACCTCCTCTTATGTACTATTGTTTCTAATTCAACCAGTTTGTTCCCCAAACTTTGAGCATTTGTATATAAGCTTTGAGCCTTTTATGCCTGTCCATACAGTAGGTACGTTTCCTGCATCTCCTATTTGGTATTTGAGATTTTATTTTTTTCTCATCATTCCCCACCTTATTGTTTGTTTTCTTGGGGTTTATGTTTTTTTTTATGTTCTAGAGATTCTAAAGTTTTGTCACCTTCCCCCCTCAATTTTAGTTTAAAGCCTTCTGATGAGTTGAGCCAGTCATTTTCTGAGTATGTTTTCCCCTGTTGTCGTGAGGTGCAGCCCATCCCTTGCCAAGAGTCCTTCATGTAGTAATGCAATCCATGGTCCAGGAAACCAAAGTTCTCTTGGTGACACCAACCCTTTAACCAGCAGTTTATTTCTAGAATTCTTTTTTCCCTAATGAGTATTGACCTTTCATTGGGAGTACGGTTGAAAACACCACTTGTGCTCCTAGCTCCTTAACTTTTTTGCCTAGTTGCTCATAAATTTTCAATGCTGTACTCAGGTTCTTTGTTGTGTCAAGTGGAAGTACTTGGAACACTGATTCCCTGGGACTGAGTTGTTATTGCTGTTGTTATTATTATTATTATTATTAGATTTTTATCCCACCTTTTCTTCTCATTGGTCAGCTCAAGGCAATGAACGTACTTAATATTCCTGTCTTCTATTCCCCCACAACAGTAGCCCTGTGAGGTGAATTGGACAGAGAGGGTGACTGGCCCAGCTGGCTTTCATGCTTAAGGGAGGCCTAGAATGCATAATTTCCTGCTTTCTAGGCCAGCACTTCAGCACTACACCAAAGAGGCTCTCTGAATAGATAGTTATGCCATTTGAGTGGGGAGCTACCCTCTGAAAGCACTCACTTCCACTGACTGTTATTAATCAATATAGAGCAAATGCTAAGAGTTCATCTTTGATAGTCACAAGAACCGAATTAAGGAATTCTCATTCTCTTAACTCTTACCCTGCATTTCTTCAAAAGATGTAGTTCATATGTACTGTTGTGATATAACAACATTATAACAACAATATAAACTGACTCAGATGCACTATTTCTCTTGATACAGCTTTGGCTTGGTTAGTTGAGCTTTATTTTCTTCCTAGGTTGAAGAAGAGATGAGGGTGACTGATTTTAATTTTGATTGTTTCCCATCATAACAACAATATTGGTCTAGAGGCACGAGCTACTTCTACTGTTTTTGTGCCATAATGTAGTACTGTGATGACAAGCCACTCTTCCCCTTTCCCTCCTAGCTAGCAGTAACCTAGTCATATTTGGCTTACAAAATCAAGCAAGCAACTACTTGTATTAAGATCATCATTGAAATGGTTGGTTAATGTGTTACATTCTTTACAGGCTAACAGCATATGTTGTAAAAGTCTTTGCCTTGGCTGCCAAAACTGCACCAGATATTAACCATGAAATCATTTGTGGAGGTGTAAGGTGGCTGATTCTAAACAGGCAACAACCAGACGGAGTGTTCAAAGAAAATGCCCCTGTACTTTCTGGAACAATGCAGGTATGATTTCTTTCTTTCCTTCTTCCCTTGCTTCCTTTCCAATAGATCCAGGGATTTTTAAGTTCTTAACTGAAAAAAACCAAGCCCAGGTATTAGAGAAAAGTTTGTACTGTACAAAATAGTTCATTGCTAATTTCTATTCTAATGACATTGGCTAGCCAAGAGCTGTAGAAGAGCTCAGATAAGGCATGAGGATATCAATAGCAAGAGCACTTACAGACTTATATACTACTTCACAGTGTTTTACAGCCCTCTCTAAGGTTTATAGTGTCAGCCTATTCCCCCAACAATTTGGGTCCTTATTTTGCCGACCTCAGAAGGTTGGAAGGGTGAGGCAACCTTGAGCGGGTGAGGGTCGAACTGTCAGCAGAAGTAGCCTGCAGTACTGCATTCTAACCCCTGCACCACCATGGTTCTACCCTTAAAAAGGGTAGCCTTGGTAAGATTTGGCTTAATGAGAGAATAGTTCTCATGGAGGAATTTGAAGATGAAATCTGCTTCAAAGACAAGAAAGCCTATAGTAGAGAAGAAACCAACACAGAAACAATAGCAGATGAAGCTCTACAGAAGAAATTTAGGGACAAATCTACACAGCTTCCATGCCCTGGTAGGAGATGGTCCACTCAACATTTTTCCTAAGCGCTTATCTTCATGCCTCCCTCTGTAATGCAATCTCTCTGTAGTTAAGACAACATTGTTCTTCATAATATCCTACTTCAGAATGCTGTACACAGACAATATTGGATATGTTGATATCGACTGGATAGTAGGCCTGAAATGAGTGCTCTGTGTAGCTTCAATTCTGTTCTTTTCCTGTGGAGATCATCCCTTCAGTCTGGTCCTTGATCTCTTTCCCTGCCCTCCAGTCCTCTTTTACAAGAGGCTGGAATTCTGATGTCTATAAATCATTATTTGTCTTTTTAAAATAGTGTAAATAGTAAATAATTAAAAGTTTCATTAAAAGGACTCATTTCTTATTCTTCTATAAACTGTCTGACTGAATATTCATTTCCTAGAGTTTGCTATCCCTTGTTCTTGCTTTCTCTCCTCATGTAATGTTGTTAGGGTAGTTTATAGCTACAACTTGGTTACACAAAGTTGAATTATTACCTCAAACTTCAGCTCTTCAACAACACTGCATCTTGAACGGGCAAACGTGGATGGTCACTAGATGGCAGCCAAGAGATACAAAAAAAATTTAATTTTTGCTGCTCCTCTCTTGTATCCCCTGTGTATAACTACAGAGAAGTATTTATTTCTTAGCATTACCTTTATCTTTTTGTCTCTCCCCCTCCCCCCCACGTGCACCATTTTCTTCTAGGGAGGACTTCAAGGTGCTGAACCAGAAGTATCTTTAACAGCTTTCATTCTGATTGCATTGTTGGAATCCAGAACCATCTGCAATGAATATATCAATGTACGTATGGATGTTGTGATAGAGTTTTTTTGATCACAGTATTCTATTTTTGCAACTTCTTAGCCCCAGTATTATAAGCCTTCAGGATCTCCAAGTAGACTAACTAGCATTGCTGTAGTTTATATTTTATTAATTTGAAATCAAATGAAACCAAGATAAATAATCAATTCAATAAAGATACTATTAGGAATTTACACATACACTTTCAAGCCAGCAAGGTATTTAGATCAGTTAATGACCTTTAAATATCAAAGAGCCTTTTCACTGCTGCAGTGTAATTTTTATCACCGGTGCTCCTCAAATTTAGAGGAACATTTAAAAAGATCTATGCAGAAATGGTTTCTGCAAGTGGATCATACAATATTGCAGCTTTTACAGAAATTCTGCAGCTTTTATAGAAATTTTAAGACTTTCTTAATTAATTTATCCTCAACATCTCTTCTTGCATAAAAATCTTAAAATAACACATATGATGGTTAAATTTGCATTTTTAGCATGTAAAACGTGCAAGCAGGAAGTAGCAGCACACATTTATTTTATTTATTTATTATTTATTGGACAAATTTATATGACTGTCCAATTTACAAGTAGTTGACTCTGGCCAGCTTACAAGATTTAAAAATCTACCACCTAAAAAAATCCATAACTTTTCCGCTCCCCTCACCCCCTACCCATGGCAGTAACAGCACCATCAAATCAACCACTTGATCAGCTCCATCTCCATATGTGGTCCTCAAGCCCAATGCAAAAACCATGTTTTTAGGGCCTTTCAGAAAAGCAACAGGATGGGCACCAATCATATCTCAGGGAAATAATGTTCCATAGAGATGCCTAAAACATTCTTAATGGATTTCTTCTCTTCCCTCTCCCCTCACTTCCAGAGTCTAGACAGCAGTATCAACAAGGCCACAGATTATTTACTCAAAAAGTATGAGAAACTGCAAAGGCCTTTCACTACGGCCCTCACCGCCTATGCTTTGGCTGCTGCAGGCCTTCTGAAAGATGACAGGGTACTCATGGCAGCATCAACAGGTACATACATGGGTTTGTTTTAGATAGAAGAAACCAGGTGTTGGAAGAAAAAACAGGTCCAGTTCCAAGCCGGGAGTAAGACACTGGAAATAAAATGGAGGCTGACCGCTTAGGAATGAAGGTTTAATGATGAGCAGAACCAACAACAGCATGTAGTTCTGGGACAGCTGACAAAATGGAATTGAGAGTGGGTAGGTTTTTATACCTTCTTTGGGCTTTGTATTTGAGATGCCTGTTCCTGTGCAAAAACATGTCCTTTAATATTCTAATGGCTGTTACCAGATTCCTATGGGGTCATGTAGGAGTCCTGTCACTCTATAGATAAAAGGAGAAATGCAAATCCTAGGTGTTTGTCTGAGCTAATTGTGTCAATTTTTGCCTTAGCTAATTGTGTTACTTATCTGGAGTTTCTGATTGCTCTTTGCTTATGAATAGACTGGCCCAGTCTTTCTGAATGGATTACAGTCTTGTAAAGACTGGCCTCTTCATGTCAATTCTGTTCTTATAGAATTCACATTTTGAAAGCTTAGCATACAGCTTAGCAGCTCGGAACTTTTTCAAGACTGCTCTGACCAATTTCACATGTTCTGCCTTAGTCTCAATGTAAATCAGGATGTCACCAAATATACCAAAACCCCATTATACAGGTGCTCATGGGGGACCTCATTGATCAGTTGCATGAACACAGCAGGGGTTCCCTGTAGCCCAAAAGGGAGCACCCTGAACTGGAAGCAGCCTAAAGGGCAATTGAAAGCAGTCTTCCATTCTTCTCCCTCCTTAATCCTGATGCAATAATAGGCTTCTCTCGGGTCTAGCTTAAAAAAAATTCTCCCTTTCACCAGGTGGGCTAACATGTCCCTCATGAGAGGCAAGGGGTACACATTTTCCACTGATACCATGTTCAAATATCTATAATCCATACAGAGGGGAAGAGACCCAACCTTCTT
Organism: Bothrops alternatus; assembly: GCA_034064705.1. Taxonomy (NCBI): domain Eukaryota; kingdom Metazoa; phylum Chordata; class Lepidosauria; order Squamata; family Viperidae; genus Bothrops; species Bothrops alternatus. Next base: position 6,268,238 of record JARGCV010000019.1, on the reverse strand, counting down.
TTCCCTGAATAGGACAGGGGCTGCCACCCAACGTCTGGCAGTCTGGATGAAACCCGGGCTAAGTTCTTGTCGATGAACCTGTGGAGCTCATCTAATTCTCCAGGGGTCATCGAATACAGCTTCGGCTTTGGCAACTTAGCCCCGGGGATGATCTCAATAGCAGAGTCCGTAGGTCAGTGAGGGGGAAGCTTATCCAACCTCTTCTCACTGAAAACCTCAGCTAGGTCTCGGTATTCTTTTGGGATGCTCTGAACTCTTGCTCACTCAGCATGGAGGCAAGTTCCTGCTTTGGACCCATCTTATCTCCAGGCAACCCCAGGGGAGGTGCCCTCCTCCTGGGGAACTTTAGCTGACCCCTCTCTTCAATCAATTAGGGGGTTCCATTTCTTTAACCAAGATAACCCTGGTACCAGGGGCCATTCCATGCCAGGAGCCATGATGAATGCTAAAGTCTCTGAGTGGCTTCCCATGGCTAGTCCCAGGGGCTCGGTTACAAACTGGCTATGGACCCATCAAGCTGGCAAAAAGCGATGGGGTTCTTGAGTTTCCTTAGGGGAGGCCCCAACTTCCCAACTAAGTTGGGGCTTATTAAGCACTGCATGCATCCCGAGTCCAGCAGAGTGATTAGGGCCATTTCCCTGCCCATGCCCGGGACTGTCAGTTCCATGGACATGGTTATGGGGTCAATCGGCCCACTTACCAATGGATTGTCATCATAATTGCTCTCTGATGTTCCTGACTCATTGTCCAGTGGGGTTGGAGCTCTATCCCCACCTTTGGAGCTCAGGGCAGCTCCACGACCTCCAAGGACTTCAGGGTGGTATCTTTTGAGTGCTTGGTGGATTTGCTGCTTGACTCCCCCCTGGAGGCTCAATCCGACTTTCTGACTGGGGTTTTGCTACAGCACTCTGCAGCATAATGCACTTCCTTGCTACACTTGAAGCAGGCGGTGGAATGCGGTTGGGTGGTGGAGGCTCTGCTAGATTCTCCCTTTCTCTCGGGCTGGCTTCGTCTCCCCAGTTTCATGGGACAGTACAGGTTCAAAGTCTGGTCATTTTCCAGTTCTTTAGCCAGGAGACACCATTCGTAGATATGAGCAGGTGCCCCATGTGCCACACAGGTGTTGTACAAGTCATCATTCAGCCCGTCCTGGAAATAGCTTATGAGGATGTCTTTGGGCCAGTTCAGGCAACAAGCCCAATCTCAAAACTCTTCTCTGTATTCAGCTTTATGGTTTTGATCTGATCCTTGGCTTTTTGGTCTGCTAGGTGATCTTTAAAACAGCATCTTAGTGCGGTCATGAAATGGTTAAAGTTCCGAAGTTCAGGAGCATTGCAGTTGTATAGAGTGACCATCCACCAGGTAGCGGTTCCTTCTAGAGCTAGGGTGATCACCCAGATTTTGGCGTTGTTGGGCAGAGACTTTCCATACACTTGCATGTAGGTTAGGACATGAGCCAAAAACAAGCCTAGCTGCTGGGGATCCCCATCGAATTTGACTCCAAACAGAACCAGCTTCATTTCTTTGGGGGGAGTCCTCTCTCTGGGCAGTTGTGGGGTCCAACCTCTCCAGGGTGTTGCTCACTATTGCACCACTGGAGTGGTCTCCGCAGTCTCTGTGGCCCCCCACAGCCCTTGCTGCCATCTCTGCTATATCAGCTTCTCCCTCTCTGCTCCTGGTCTCCTCACTTAATTCTCCCCCCTTCTCTGGGTAGCTCAAGGACTTGGCTTTTAGGTCCTTGAAAGCCTCCACTATGTAATGCATGGCTCACTTCAGGATCACCTCCATCAGATTTGTTTGCAGGTCTGGATCTTCCCCATTGGATGGCAGTCCTGTCTTTTTCTTGCAAGTTCTTTTACCCCCTCCTCAGGTGAGGGTCACTTTCTGGGACTTTTCCTCCCAATCTTCTTTTCTCCTAACCCTGAGCAACCATCTTGGTCTCGAGGCTTCTTCTAGGACAGCGGCTTCCTCCATCCAGGTGGAGGTGCCTTCTTCAGGATAAATCCAAATGGCTGCCTCACTGCAGTCTTTGGTTCTGATGTCTCCCGCTTTTCTGCCATGCAGAAGCATTATTTATTTATTTATTTATTTAGTTTAATTTATATGCCGCCCCTCTCCCAAGACCCACCGGTAGGGCAGATGCTTCTCTGGGTTGGGCACTACTGCAAAGCTTGTTTTATGTAAGGACTGCCTCAACTAGATCTCCCAAGAAAGCATAACTCTTGAAACAGGCATTCTCTCAAAAGGAATTTTTTTGAGAGTTAGTAATGGCAAGAGAGCAAAGCAAGGTCTGAGATTTGGTGCATAAAGGATTACATCAAAAAGGCAATTCATAACTCTTCCCCCCAGTGTACAACCATCCGGTTGAAATCCAGCCAATCCACAGATGCCACCATATTATGAGAAGCTGAAGATTTAGTGGGCTTCTCAAGGTCTCTAACAGTTTTGTTTCCCAATGGTCCTAGGCTCCATTGTCTGGAGATGTTTTCAGGTCACATTCCTCTTGCCCAGAGGGAGGGCATCTCGCCCAGAGTAGAACATAGCAAATAATAATTCCCCTGCAGGCACCCTCCCCCCAATAGTATGGCAAGGCCTGAAAATACATAGGCAAAAACAGGAAAGGGAAAGGGGGAAAGATTAAAGGCAAATACAATTGAGGGGCTCTAACAAAAATAGTTTGACCCCCTAGGTAAATGGATGGAGGATTTAAAGAGTTGAAGTGAGAGAAGTGAGAGGAAGATAGACTGATTATATAGATGCAGGAGAGAGAGAGAGAGAGAGAGGGAGGGAGGGAGGGAGAGAGAGAGAGAGAGAGAGAGAGAGACAGAGACAGAGAGACAGAGAGACAGAGAGAGAGAGAGAGAGAGAGAGAGAGAGAGAGAGAGAGAGAGAGAGAGAGAGAGAGAGAGAGAGAGAGAGAGAACTTAACCTTTCTGTCAAATTGACTCTCCTACCTGGTGAAGCTGACCATAACTGGGTATCATCAGCAACTCCATGCCATTGACTAACCTCACCCAACAACTCACACGTAGTATCTGCTTTCTTGAAGAATGGGTAACTTAATCAATTGTTAAATTTCCCAATCTTTTTTCTCTAACCAAAAGTCACCTTCAATATTTTTATCTGTTTGACTAAATTCTGTTTCTGTGCTGTTTTTTAGGAGGGAATCGCTGGGAAGAATATAATGCTCACACCCACAACATTGAAGGCACTTCTTATGCCTTGTTGGCCCTGCTGAAAATGAAGAAATTTGATCAGACCGGTCCCGTAGTCAGATGGCTGACAGATCAGAAATTTTATGGGGGAACATATGGACAAACCCAAGTGAGCCTTTGCTTTATTGTCAGATTATGTATATTGTCAGAATACACAGATTATAATCTTCTGAACTCTATTCTACTTCAGGCTGCTTAAAACAAAGCAATAGTCTGAATTGTTGCATGTTTTGCCTAAAGAAGAGAAGGCAAAGTCGAAACATAATAGCAGTTCTCATAATATTTGAAGTGCTGTCATGGAAAAAAAAGAAGGAGTGCTTTTCTGACTCTACTCTTTCAACTGTCCCATTGGCATGTACAGCAAAAGAAACTCCTGGGACATTTTTCATTTTACCAAGTGTATAACTTTACTGACAGATCCATATAGGTACAGAAGAAGCAAAACCAGTTCTAAGGTTTTGCTGTGAAGCGCAACATAGTAAATGCTCCTTTTCCTTCCTTGGGACACCCAGTGGCCACTATCCACCAATCCAGGTTAAGCATTTTATTTTGTGAAAACAGTCTGCATCTTTTGAAAGTCCTCTGCATCTGACCTTGGAGTTGCAAGATTTTCTCAGGCTGCAAACAACTCACGTAAATTCCTTTCCCCCCTCCCAGCTCCCCACATCTTCTAATCATACCCCTCCCCCTCCCATAGTTTCTTTGTCAAGTTGTGAGTGGAAAGAAGCTCCTTGCAAGTCAACCTTGACAACTCAGCTGTTAGAATAGCTGCTATAGGATTTGACTAATTCTGATAGACTGAAAGAAACTACAGGTTTCACTTCAGTCATCTGTAAGGTTTTTTTGGCACAAAATATTCATAGGAGAAAATGCTGTGTGCTGAGAAAAATCAGTACAAAACATGGACGACAGAGAATTGTTTATCTCTACTTGGTTAGCAGACAAGCACATGAATCTTTTAATGTGCAGGACAAAGAATAGCTTCTGAAAGAAAATTTTACCTGAAGATTATCTAGGGCCGTGGTGGTGAACCTATGGCACGTGTGCCACAGGTGACACGCAGAGCCCTCTCTGTGGGCATGTGCGCCGTTGCCCCAGTCCTAGCCTTCAGCTGGGTTTTATAAAACCTTTTTGCTTTAGGCCTCCGCCGCCATGTGCAAAAAAAAAAAAGGTTCAATTAATCAATCAATTTCAACTTCTCGCAGGGAAAAAAAGATCTCGCAAAGTTGGAATTGATTGATTGAACTTTTTAGTCCCACCCAGTCTGCCACAGCCACGCCCACTCAATGGGCCACACCCACCCAATTGGCCACACCCACCCAATGGGCCATGCCCACCCGGCACCCAATGATACATAAGTGGGTTTTGGGTTGCAGTTTGGGCACTCGGTCTCTAAAAGGTTCACCATCACTGATCTAGGGTTTATGACCTACCTATATCCATGTTGAAATTAAGGGAACTAAGGGAAATGTCATCCATAGACTTCTCATTGTTCTAGATCATTTAGTTCTACAGATAAAAGGCTCTTTAAAGATGTATGTATGTGTACATAAGTCAACTCTGTATATTTACTTATTCAATTTGTAACCCATCTTCTCATTTATGATCACATGATCTAACAGACAATAGTAAAAATTAGAAAGATAGTTTGGGTATTTCAACAAGCCCCAACACCATGTTCTTCCCAATGTGTTAAACATTTATTTCTCTGGTACAATATATCACTGGATTTTCAGTTCCTTTTTGAGATTCTCCAAGAAAACAATCTTATTTTTCCTTTCTCCCATTCCAGGCAACAGTTATGGTGTTTCAGGGTCTTGCTGAATATGAGATTGCGATGCCTTCCCATAAGGACTTAAACTTAGATATTGTTATTAATCTGCCAGAACGAGAAGTACCTGTAAACTACAGAATTGATGCTACCAATGCTCTCCGATCCCAGACAACAGAGGTATAGTATTTCAGCAAATTTATTTATTACTCCTTTCATTGGAAATAATTATTTTGGAGTTTAAAGTTCAAATGCAGCTTTTTTCAAGAACTGGGTGAAACTATACAGAATTTAGTGAAATCAGTGAATTTAGTGAAACAACAAAGAAAACCTTAATCACTTCTCCCTGCTGGAATTGTGGTGATTGAAGATTAGCCCATGTTCAAGCACCAGATTTGGGGAGACTGGCTTAAGGCTACTTGCTTGTCAACAAACAGTGTAGTTTTAAATGACTTCCCTTTCCTCCCACAAAGCTGCAAAAGGCTGTGCTCCAAACAATATTCCAAAATTGTTTCTGTATTTTCAAGAACTATTCCATTTTTGATAGGAAAGAGATTTTAATGGCTCTGGGGGACTTCTGGAGCACTTTGCAACATCTTAGTACATGAAGATAAAGTCCTTAAAACGATCTATCACTATTTACTATTTCTGATATTGTAGAAGCAAGTTAGAGCTAAAGTAGATGTATGATACTAATAGAGTTTAAATATGTTTATATATAGATCTGGTAAAATAAATATTTATGAAACAGCATTTGAGGGCAAAACACATGAAGGAATATAAACTATGGCAGGGATAATTACCAATATACCAATAGCAACAGGGGCCTTGGGTGCAATCCCACAACAACTGGAGCACCACTTAATCACCTGCGGCATTGATTAATCACTATCAGTCAATTGCAAAAGGCAGCTTTACTCAGAACAGCTTACATCCTGTGATGATACTTTTAATGCCATCAAAGAACAAAATCTGCCTATCCCTGGTCCTTGGGGATGACTCAGCAGACAGATAAAAATGCCACACTCAGTCTAAATATCTGGCTGATTGTGACAACCAATAATAATGACAAAGCAACTCAACATATTTATATGTCCAGTTATGCATTATTTTTCTTTGGACCGGCTGTGATTGTAAAGTCAAGAATTATTATGGTTCGTCGTACAGTCACCCAGATATTAATGAACTTCTGTAATTAACTGATGTGGGTGTTAAATGAATCATGCCCAATTCTATGACCATCGAAGCAAATAACTGTGGTCAATAAGTGAATCATGTAGCTGTTAAGCAAATCCAGCTCCCCCTATTGACTCAACTGGTCTTTCTAATTGCCTCCAGTTGCCTCCAGCTGTTGCTTTTCTGAGGTCTCTTCTATGTTCAGCTAGTTTTTCTGTGCTGAGCTGGTCTAACAGGCCTTGGTCTACTGCTGTCCATAGTGCCTGGTCTGCTGCCATCTGTAGGCCCTGGTCTATTACTCTCCGTAGCACCTGGTCTACTGTGCTGCAGTGTTCCACCACCCCCACCAATAGTTCCACAGCCACATGGCTCCCGTTTGCTGGTCCATCCTGCCCGTTTTCTGCTTCCTGCAAACAGGGCTGCCTGGATGGTCCACAGTAAGCTCTCCTCTTCTCTCCCTGACTGGGTCTCCTCCCTGCTCCACTATTTCACCAGCTCTCCTGATTCTCCTCTCTGCCAGTTGTTGCACTGCACTCAGTCCGCTTTCCTCTCCGCTCCACAGCTAATTCTCTTCTCTGCTCTGCAGATCTTTCTTCTTTTCTCTTCTCCAGTCTTTTTTATTTTTCTGACTTATCTTTCCCTCTTTACCTCTCCCCCTACCATTTTGTCTTAGTTTAAGATAGCTTAGTTTAATAACAGCTTCTCTTCCCACGATGTAACCATGCTTCCTCTGTGGCTGGCATCTTGGATTTGTAAAATCAAAGTAGCCAAGGAACTGCAGTTGAAGGTCATGCTAACCCTGATTGCTTTTCAGACCAAGCTCAATGAAGACTTCACTGTGTCAGCATCAGGTGATGGAAAAGCAACAATGACCATTTTGACAGTCTATAACGCACAAGTACAGGAGGATGCAAATGTTTGCAACAAATTCCATCTTGAGGTTTCTGTTGAAAATGTCCAGTTGGGTAAGTTTGGCTTCCTAGAAATAGTAGATTGTAATGAAATTTGTGTATGTGTGTGTGGGGAAATTAAAGTTTTTGTGTTCACTATGTCAGGATCTCAATGTAGAACAAACTTACTCTGCTATTTATTCACAAAAAAGTCTCCCATTTGATAGAAAATAATATTAACTTCATACTTAGTTGAGATCCAGTTCTTGCAGTAAACAAAATAATTCATTTATTTTTGCCCTAAATAAGAGGGTGTTGAGAACACTGAAGGACAGGTTTTGGTGTTGAAATATGTAGATTGGACAGGAATTGAAGTGGCAGGCAACAAGTATGCTATCTTCCGTTGTATTTCTTCAGAAGCAAAGGGAACAATCCTGCTGGGTGATGTCTAGGAAAAAATATGAATTCTACCTTTTGAGGGAGAGGACCACTGACTGGGCTGCTACTGGGGAGGCTGTGCCAGGCACGCAGTGCCTCCTCCTGTGGCCTGACAGGGTGGGACAGGGTGGGCCCTCCTCTCCTTGTCTCACAAAGGGCCTGGGAGCCCCAGCGGGTCAGGCTAGATGGGAGGGAGCTTTCCTGCTTCCCACCCCTCCTTACTGCATCAAAGGGAAGCACATTTAATTGTCCACTGCAGCAAAACTTTAAGGGACAGGCATCCCTCAGTGAATTGCCCAGGAGAGGGGGGCGAGGTACGAGTGCTGGCAGACCATTGCCAGGGAAGAATGCCAGTGAAGTGCCCACCAAGCATAAATACCGGTGGTGGGTCAGTTGTGGTGGTGAGACCATGAAGAAATGGGTGCGAAATTGTGGCTGACTCGAATTGTCCTAGACCCATTCCAGACTTAAGTTTGACAAATGAGGATAGGGTACCAGAAGCTGAATTGGGGAAAAACATACGTTCCAGTGATCACCAATGCCTTTGGTTTGACATTAAAACTAAAACTGGTATAGCATACACTAAAACAAGTTTTAGACTTCAACCAGACAAATTTTAACAAAATGGGAGTGTGTCTAAAACCTAATTTTGAAAGTTGGCATAAAGTGACAGGAATGAAGGCTCAGTGGATGCTGATAAAAACTGCCATCTTGGAGACAAATACAGGTAGTCCTCGACTTACGACCACAATTGAGCCCAAAATTTATGTTGTTAAGTGAGACATTTGTTAAGTGATTTTTTCCCATTTTACAACCTTTCTTGCCCAAGTTGTTAAGTGAATCACTGCAGTTGATAAGTTACTAATCCAGTTGTTAAGTGAATCTGGCTTTCCCATTGACTTTGCTGGTCAGAAGGTAGCAAAAGGTGAGCACATGATATTGGGACACAGCAATGGTCATAAATATGAATCAGTTGCCAAGTATCTGAATTTTGATCACCTGATAATGGGGATGCTGTAAAAAACGGTCATAAGTCACTTTTTCTGTGCCATTTTAACTTTGAATGGTCACTAAATGAACTTTTGTAAGTCAAGGACTACCTGTAGTCTCTGTGTGAGGCACATTAGTAAAAGCAAAAGAAAGAGAAACCTACTCTGGTTCATAGCAAATGTTTAACCAGTCTCTTCTAACAGGACTGGTTCCCAGGACTGGTGAGCAGCTAATATTATACCCATCCACAAGAAGGGGGGAAAGCTAGAAACTGTAGGCAGTGAGCTTAACACTTGTAGTAGTGAAATTAATGGAATCACTCCTGACAAAAAAAGCAATGAATATTTAAAAGTGCACAATTTGATGGACCCAAAGTAGCATGGCTTTACTGAAGGAAAATCATGTCAGACTAATCTGATTGATTTTTTTAAACTATGTCACAAATGTTTTGGATGAAGATGATGCTGTGGACATAGCCTATCTGGATTTTGGCCTATCTGGAAGTTCGGTGAGGGATAGATCCTAGTGTGTGTTTGTTAATGGGGCACAATGTGAACAGAGACAAGTCACAAGACTCTCTCCTGCATCCTGTTCTGTTCAATGTGTTTCTACGTCAGGGGTAGGTACCCAACCCCCGGTCCATGAACCAGCACTGGTCCATGGCATGCTAGCAACTGGGCTGCGTAAACAAACGAAACCCCATGGTTGAACCAATGGCATAGTTCTCATCTTTCTCAAAGCACACAAGCCCCATAAGCATGTCAAAGTAGCACCTCAGTGGGTGCTGTTGTTGTTATGGTTTGTCACACATTCAGCCAGATGTTCAGACTGGATTTGGCATTGTCCACCTATCAGGATGCAGGTAGCATGCAAAACCATGCCCCCCTCTGGTCCGTGGAAAAACCTTTCTCCATGGAACCGATCCCTGGTGCCCCAAAGATTGGGGACCATTGTTCTAAGTGATACAACAGAAGGATTGCTAAGTAAGGTCTGAGTGGGGTTTTTTTTGTTGCTGATAACAGAAAGGTTTGTAATAAAGTTGATGTTCCTGGGGGTATTTGTAATATGGAAAATAATTTGCCAGTGCTGGAAAATTGGTCTAAAGTGTGAAGACTGCAGTTCAATGTTGCTAAATATAAGATCATGCACTTGGGGGAAAAGAATTCTTTGGCAGGGTACAATATCAAGGGTTCAGTGTTAGATAGAACAACAGAAGAAAAGGATTTAGGTGTGCTCATTGCAGATGTCTTCTCAATGAGTAAATGGTGTGGTCAGACAGCTATGAAAAACAAAATTCTGAGATACATCACTAGAGGGATCACAAGCAGGAAGAAGGGGGTCCAAATGCTGCTATATAGGGCTTTGGTCACACCCCATATAGAATAGTGTGTCCAGTTTTGGAGATAAAACTTAAAAAACGATGTTGATAAGATTGAGTGAGTCCAGATATGGGCAAGAAAAATGGTGCAAAGCCTGAAGGAAAAAAACATATCAGGAGAGATTGGAAGAACTAAATATGTACAGCCTGGAGAACAGAAGGGATGTGGGGGGGGGGGAAACATGATTAAAATATTTAAATATATTAAGGTTATGAATAAGGTTCTAGAATGCAGTATCTTCAATATTAAGCAAAATCAAGAACACAGGGGCATAACCTCAAACTGACAGGAGGGAATGTAATGATAGTATTACTACACAGAAAGAGTAGTGGAAGCTTGGAACTAACTTCTAGCAGAGGTAGTAGGTCAGTCACCAGTAACTATTTTAAACATGCTTGAGATTTTATTTATTATTTATTTATTAATTTAATTTCTATGCCGCCCTATTCCGGAGAACTCAGATAAATAAATATCCACCATCCAACAAAATTTTAAAAATAGAATTAAATAATAATAGCATAGATAGTACCAATAGTAATAGGCTCCTTGGGCAATGCTGCTCCAATTGAACACTATTGGCATTGACAAATTCACCATCAGTCAATATGCAAAAGGTGGCTTTGCTGAGCTTCCATCCTGAGACTATTTCTGTAACATCATCAAACATCCACATCTCCTATCCCAAGTATTTGGAAAGAACGTGATAGGTAGACAATGCCAAATTTAGACTGAACATCTGGCTGACTGTGTGATGAACCATAACAACAACGACAACACCCATTGAGGCGCTACCTTGATGTGGTTGTGGGACTTGTGAGCTCTGAGAAAGATGAGAACTATGCCAGAGGTTCAGCCATAGTGGACAGGTCTCATCAAAGGAGTCAGACAAAGAATCTCACTCCCATAACAAATATGGTGAGATGTAAATTACAGAAATCCATACTGGCTTGGTTGTCGTCCAGGTTAACAAGGGCCACACTAGATGTTGGAGGATGTTTTGGATGTTCAGATTAGCCCAATTTTCACCAGTTATGAAAAATGTGCTAGTCTCAGCTTCTGGCTCTCTGTGCAATAAACCAATAATAATAAAAATAAATAACTCAGGACTATTGGCTGAGCAACCAGGACCAGCAGCTACAGAACTACTGGAAAGAAAGATGCTTACCTGTCACAAATATCTAGTGATTGAAAACAAAAAAAATGATGATATGTTAATTATAAATCAAGTCCAACAAGAAAAGGATATTTGAAATGGATGCACCAGTTTTTGGAAAGAACAACATCTGGAATCAGAAATAACAGAACAGAGGCTAACAGAACAACACTGATTTATAATATAAAATAAAGTATTCACAGAAGCAGAATTGGAAGAACTGCAAAGGTATACAAAGGACAAAGAAATCATAGCTTGTAGAGGGGAGTTGGCAGTAGAAGAATCCAGCAAAGATATTTGTAAGCCAGGTGCCTTTTCTTCTGCCTCAGAAGGAACAAAACCTCATAACTACAGTAGAAGAATTGAAACAAAGAATAACTGAGCATCATCTAGAACAAAAACATTAGAACAAGGTTGCCTGTGTTAAAGCTTGTTTCAAAGAAACAGCTAACATAACATTAAAAGATGCCATTACTGCAATATCAAATATAAGCACCAGCTCAATGTAAGAAACAAACTAATGTACAGCACAGCTGCAGTTATAACTGAATACCTGGGATGCAAGATCAACAAAGAAGAAAAGGCAAACAGCGTGCCACCAAAATGGAAAGTCAAACTGGAAAAATAAGATCAGCAAGCTGAGAGCAGATGCAAGCTAGAATAAATGAAAGAAAAGAAGCTGAAGAAAACCAAAGAACATCTAATCAAGAAATACCACTTAGAAACAAGGAAGATCAAGGAAGCACTGGAAATAATAAAGCAGCAAATAATAACTGTAGGCAAGAAGATTAGCAGATACAAAGATCAAAGTGCAAATTATAGGCAGAACCTCCAATTTCAATCTAATAAGAAACATTTCTACCAGTCCATCAGTGGAGAGACTGCAGTAAATCAATCAGCACCTGACAAGGAAGAAACAGTACAGTTCTAGGCTTAGATGTGGGATAACCCAAAGAAATACAACAAGGATGCAGTTTGGTTAACATCAAGAGAGGAATCTTCTATGGCAGGGGTATCCAACTCGCAACATCACATGATGTGTCGCAACATATTGTGACTTTATTGCCATTGCCAGCAATGGGGTGGGCGCAGTTTCACTATGATGCATCCAGCCCATGGGCCGGCAGTTTGACACCCCTGTTCTAAGGAGACTCACTATCACCACTACTATTAGTCATTGCACTGCTTCCTCTGTCAACAATACTCAGGGCATGGCTTTCAGCCATCAAAAACATCTGCCAAACTATCCCACTTCCTTTACATGGATGGCTTGAAGCTCTATGGAAAAATGCTATCTGAAATAGAACTGCTGCTCAACACTGTCTGTATATTCAGCCAAGATATTGCAATGGAGTTTGGGCTGGACAAATGTGCCATACTTACCTTGAAACAGGGGGAAATTGTGAAAACTGACAGAATCAAAATGCCCTATGGAAATAATATCAAGAGTCTGGATAAATATAAATACCTGGGCATCCTTCAAGCTGATAATATCAAGTACAATGAAGTCAAGAAAAGGGTTAGAAATGAATATATCAAGAGATTGAAGAAGATCTTAAAATCCAAACTCAGTGAAGGAAATACTATCAAAGTGATCTATACCTGGGCAGTCATTTGATAGACGTTGGAATAGTGGACTGGATTCAGACAGAACTAAAGGCCCTGGATAGGAAGACCAGAAGAATAATGACAATGAATCATGCCCTTCATTCACACAATAATGTTGATAGGCTATAACTACCAAGGAAAATGGGTGGGCATGAAATGTTGCAAGTACATCAGATGGTTGAACAAGAAAAAAGGGCATTGGAAGAGTATCTGAAAGACAATGAAGAAGATGCACTGAAGCTAGAATATTAGGAAGACAGAGTATTGCAGAGTATTGCAGAGACCAAACTGGTCTACAAGAAAGATCAGATGAAAAAGAGAAAGGAGGCATGGGAAGACAAAGCACTACATGGCCAGTACATTAAAAAAAACAGCAGGGAAAGCAAATAATAACAGGAGTTGGTAATGGCTAAGAGCAGGAAAGTTGAAGGAAGAGACCAAGGAGTTAATTCTGGCTGCACAAGACCAAGCCTTAAGAACAAATGTAAACAAAGCCAGAATTGCAAAGAGGCTGATGAAACAGTAGACTACCTGATTGGCTGCTGCAAGAAAATTGCCCAGTTTGACTATAAAGCAATGTCATGACAAAGTAGCAACAATAGTGCACTGGAAGATCTGCAAGAAATATCATTTGCCTGCAAACAAGAACTAGTGAGACCATAAAACAGAGAAAGTCATAAAAATGAAGAAGCTAAATTGCTCCAGGATTTTAGGATTGATGGACCACTAATCTTTTTCTTCCTTCTATTTTCAGTGTTTCTGTTTCTAGGATACACAATAGTAGAAACAAATACACACACTCAGACAAACACATGCACAAACTTACACACAGAACAGCACATACTGTAGATATAAATAAAAATATAAATCTAGTTCTTGCAAAATGATGATGAGAGGCATTTTACACCCAGCTTGAAAGTTCCTAGCTCACACACTTTAGAATCTATGCAACCAGTTCTTTAGTGATTGAAATTGGGTCTGGATTTAATTTATTATTCTTTAGTTAAAATTTACCTATTCATAGACCTCTTTCAAAAATTCTTTAAAAAACCAATCAATTCTAGAAATAGAAGGTAAAAGTGATTAGGTTAATTCTTGGTTTTCCAAAGAGATGTTATAGCCAGTTGGACAAGAAAAAAAATATCTAAATTTGGTTCTTGCAAAATGAAGAATAAGTTGCATTTTACACTCAGCTTGAAAGTTCCTAGCTCATACACTTTAGAATCAACACATCCAATTCTTCAGTTATTGAAATTGGGCTTATGATTCTTTGTTTAAACATTCCTTTATTCACGTGATTTCTTTCAAGAGGGAATCAAGCAAGCATAAAAATAGAGGGTAAAAATGATTGGTTTAATCCTTTGTTTTCCAAGAAGATGTTACAGCCAGTTGGACAATCAAACTTTTAAAAAAACTGCCAAGAATTTGTTCAGAGTCTGATTTCCCCCCTTTCTTTTGCAATTTTTAGACTTAAAACAGGCAAAGGGAGCCAAGGGAGCCCTCAAGCTCAAAATCTGCACTAGGTAAGAATGTTGAATATTAAAGAAAACTGGATTGTAACAAGATATTTAGAGTAATAATTTGGAGAAGCAGTTGTGTTACTTTTCAACAAAATATTTATACTTCTCCCAACTTTAAACTCTATGTTTGCTTGTATATTGATCTGTTTTCTGTGCACCTTCTTAATTTGTAACATTTTGTTGTTGGTGGATGAAACAAAGAGCAGGATTTAAGTCACCGCAGTTCCTTCAGATTGATTTAGGGATGCAAAAATTGCAATATGCTACAACAGGAGGGCCACTACATGAGCGGGAAACCTCCAGGGCACTCTATAAGTGTAGGCTAGATTCAGAAGTTGGAAAAAAAATAACCCAGGAGAGAAGGCACCAAGATATTCCATGTTGATGGGCAAATTTTACAAACTTGTTCATGAATCCATCAGATGTTGAGCCGGACTCAAGAGAATTATAGAGTGAGATTAATTATAGGTCTTCAGCTTGGTTTTTCCATTTAAAAGACAAAAATACATTCCATTTTATGCCTCAATGCTTCTGACTCAGTTTTCACTCAGATTCATAAACCTTGCAAAAATGTCCATGAAAATTGTTATGGGTGTTAGGAGTGGACATATTGTGATGGTTCATGTTCCGGCCTATAAGCTCTGCCAATAGCTGGATTTCTCCCCTTCAAGATGAATCATTTTGAAAAACACAGACTGCCCTCATAGCAATGAACAGGAACCTATTTGTGAACTAGGAAAATCCATCTTTGGTCATTTTTCCTCCATTCTTGATTTTAGATATCTGGGAGAAGTTAATTCTACAATGACAATAATTGATGTTGCTATGCTGACTGGTTTCCTCCCTGATGCTGAAGACCTTACGAGGGTAGGCAAGTTTTGCATGGGACTTGAAATGGCTGTTTCTACATTCACTGAAGATGCTGAATTAGAGAATGTATTATAGCTAATCATTTGCCTATATGATTAAAACTGGAGAGAGAGTGAATGAATCCTCACTTACCAGTAAATAAATCAATAAGATGCTGAATTTCATTTCAATGACACATGATAGGCATTATCTTTTAATAAAATCAGAAAAGTATTCATCTCTTGTAATGAAGACTTGATTTTGGAAAACTTTGCAAATGTAGTCAAGGTTATTTTAATTTTCTTGAAAATCACTCAGATGTTGTATGATTCAGTGGGCAAGAAACTTTGGATATAAAGTAATACTGGAACAATGGGAGAATATGTGGACAAAAGGTATAAAATTTACACTAAATTATAATCTAAAAGAAAAATTTTATAAGATGATGTATTGTTGGTATTTAACACCAGATAAGTTGTCAAGAATATATAAAGATATTTGAAATGAATGTTGGAAATGTAAATGTAAAGAAGGAACCTTTTATCATTTGTGATGGACATGTGATCAAGCAAAGAAATATTGCAGTAGGATTCACATCTTAATACAAAAGATTCTCAAAGTGAATATAAAGATAAAACCAGAAACTTTTCTTCTGGGTCTAATGGAAAAAGACTTAGAAAAAAAATTGGAACTTTGATGTTATATATGTTGACAGCAGCAGGATTACTTTATGTACAAAAATGGAAAGACAGTTTAATCCCCACAATGGATAAATGGTTGCAAAAGTTGATGGAGTTAGCAGAGATGGCCAAATTGATTGCTTTGATTAAAGAAAAAAGTACAATTACATTTGTTTCTACTTGGAAACTTCTTCTGGACTTTGTGCTTAAGGTGGAAAAAATGAATCTTTGTACATCCTGGAAACCTTGAAAATACTTTCAGATTTTGCTCTAAATGTAACACGGAGCCAGTACAAATGGCTGCAGTCATCTGCAATTCCATGTATTTGAATCATCTGCAATTCCTAAAGTTAATATCATCTTTCCTTTCCTTGTTTAGCTTTCTAAAGGAGTCGACAGATACATCTCCAAGTTTGAAATTCATAATAAAATGGCTCAGAAAGGAACTGTTATCATTTACTTAGACAAGGTAAATACTTAAGGAATCAATTTCTTTGAGTAGTGGCATGGTTCGTTACTTGGTTTGCTAGGCAAACCCTGGAGTATGCTAAAGATAGGGTGTATATTCAGCAAAATAAACCTACATAATCCATCATTAATTGCAACACATCATATATATATATAGTAAGAAAGAGATATAATAACCTCTTGCATTGTGGGATACATTATATTTAAAGACTGCATCTCTGGTACATTTATCCATAATTGGATAAGAGTAATACTGCCTCCTGTCTGTTTTCCATGATTCCAGTAACGTGTGTGCCACCAGCCCTTGAGCCAGTAAACATATGCTGGCCCAAATTGTGCTACCAATCCATGTTCTGCCACAATGAGGATGGGTGAATGGCATTATCCTCAGTTGATTCCTTCAGCTTTGTTTTCCCTTCCACCAAGCATCGTCTGTCATTGGGAGAACCACCTCAATCACTCCCCCTAACGTGGAGCAGGGTGGGGCAGACTTAAAGAGATGCTTGGAACAACATATCTTGCCCTCTGTCAGGTGGCCTGGCTTACAAATGGCAGATGGGTATTTTGGGCAGGGGGAAGCATGGGGTGAGCCAGTCCACTTCATCCGTTTTGAAATCTCAAGCCTGCCCTGACATATGTTGGTTCAGCAATTTCTGAACACAGCTCTAATACTTTTCCAAAAGAGATAAATATGGTTAATGAATAACCTTGCTCACTGTTAGACATGGAAGGGGATGCAGGTTGAAATAGGAAGAGGTAATTGATAATGAGAGTGACATCCCTGATCTAATGCTGCAAGGGGATAATGGTGGCCAAATACTGATGGCATCCAAGCAAATGTCCAAAGCATCGAGCTCTGACCTTGAGGCCTGCAGCACCTGAAAAAAACAGGGAACAGCCAAGCAGAACAAGCATGCTAAAACTGATTACCAGAGCTGTGGAATTATTATTATGATCTCTATGTAATTCTAGCAACCATTCCGATAAAAACATCTTGCATTGATAATCAGAGATCCTGGGCCTTTCTCCACTTGAACTTAACCTCAGTACAAGCAGACCTTGGCCAATAGTTATTTTCTGCTATACCTGTATATTGAATCCATGCTGAAACAGTATTTTCCCCTTCATGCAATCACTGCTCAAGGGGATCTTCACGTCATGTGAAATTAGTTAGTCTATAGCATCTGTTCCTTTGGAGGGAGGTCCAGTGATTGCTGGCCTAGGTCACTTAATCCTGTTTGGATAGTAAAAAAAAAAAAGCATGAAATATATACATACATACACACACACACACACACACACACACACATATATATATATATATATATATATATATATATATATATATATATATATATATATATATATATATATATATATATTGAGTGTTTCTTCTTAAATTGCACCCTGTAAACCCAAATATGGGAGAAAGAAATCTTTCTTTCTTTTACCTGTTTCAGCTCAACCCAGAGCCATCCGCAGGAATAAGTATATATATGTTTTTTATTTAAATTGCTAACAAAGAATAAGGGAGATCTGGGATAGCTATTTCGAGTTTCTTAACTCTCCTCAGCCAGAACTTACCCTTATGAGATTCGAACCTGGGCTGTCTGCATGTTAGGCAGTTGTATTAACCTCTAGACCACAGGCTCTGTCTCACTTTGTTAGCATTCAGGGAGGGAATAGATATATATCGAGTGTTTCTTCTTAAATTGCACCCTGTAAACCCAAATATGGGAGAAAAGAAGATACAACAGAATAATGTGTTAATTGTTTTTGTGTCCCAATTGATTACTAATCAGTCGGGACACAAAAAGATACAGATTCTGTCTTTAAAGCAGTGGAGCTTTATGATAGACATAGAGCCTTCCTCAAAGAAAGAAGTCTGGAATTCCAACCAGAATAGTGTGTTAATTCTCTAACTTTTAACTGGTATTTTCTGAGACACCATTTGAACCTGCTGGTCCTCTCACCTTTTCCATTGCTTACCCCTTATTCTGGGAAACCTGGACAGACTTGCAGAATTTAGTATTTCAGTCACTGGTCAAACCTGAGGAACTTGGAATAAGCAGTTTCCTTGAGGTTATTTGGATAGAGCTTCAGAAAAAAAAATTATCTCCATGGGTAAACTGGCACCCACAAATTATCTTCTCTCTCCATCCCAGGTCTCCCACTCTGAGAATGAATGTCTGCATTTTAAGATTCTCAAGCATTTTGAAGTTGGCTTCATTCAACCAGGATCAGTCAAGGTGTACAGCTACTACAATCTAAGTAATGGCAGACATATTGAACACCCCTTCCTTCTCCTAATTTCCCCAAAACAACAACAACAACCCTGTGGAGTGAGTCAAGTTAAGAGAGAATGACTAGCCCAAATTCACCCAGCTGGCTTTCATGGCTAAGGCGGGACTTCGCTCACAGTCTCCCCCTTTCTAGCCTGGTGCCTTAATCATTAGACCAAACTGGCTTTTTCCAAGGAACGTACTGGAGCTTGGCAAAATTAGACAAAAGCCTAACAACAATTGATAGTTTATAAAACATTCTTGACTTTCCAAAAATCTCTTTATAACCATTTTATAAAGGCTGAAGTGAAAAATGAATCATTTGAGAACATTGAAAAATATTGACACAGAGCTCTGTCTTATGTTTTGGCAGCCTTCCAGTCTGAGCTTCTTTTGCTTGTCTCCTGAAGGGCAGAGAACAAAGCTGGTGGGGTCTAGGCCAACTCGCCATGGGACAGCTCCCCACAGAGCAAGAGTTACCCTAATATCAAAGGAATGGTAGAATAGAATCATTAAAGAAAGGATGCAAAAGGAGGCACAAAGTAAAATGTGAATGGCAAAAAATGAAATCATGTTTTAATTATTTTAAATAATTAAATTGAATCATTGAATTGTCCCATAGTGAGTTGTCCTGTGGTGTGTTGGCTGAAGCAAGTTGGCCAGAGACACCAAGATCCTGTTTTTCTCCGCTCTGGCGGGCAACGTGATGCTCATCTTAGGGGGGGAAAGTGGTACTGAGACTAAGGAGGCTGAGCTTATCATGGCTGAGGAAGAGTTTTCCTATTCTAATTAATATTTTGAAAGTTCATTGTCATTTTTATTTCTGAATAGCATTTTCAGTGCAGCTCTTTAATCACAAAATGTACAAAAACATGAAAATATGTTAGAGAAAATTACCTGTATATAGTAGGCAAAATTGCAAAAAACCCTTTGTTTGGAAAAATATACCCCCAAATAACATATACATTTATAAAATGTTAAAAGAATATAAAATAACGGTTTAAAAAATCTCTAATCCAACTAATCAGAGCTGACATATTTGCAAAATTGAAAAATCAAAATCGACAGACACATATGCCCAGTTTTGTGGGCAGCACAGATCAACAGGTTGTGCTTTAATTTCAGGAAAGGATATGCCCACCCAAGACATTCTGCTGTGCAAAGCAGTTGCACTGATTTTGCACATATGTGCAACCCTAAGATCACCTGCTGTGTCATATGGATACCTAATTTTGATCTCACTCTTGCTAGGTCTTGTTAGCTTCAGTGAAAATATGACATTATTGGCCTGTAATCTCATTTATAAGACCTCTGTTGTTCTCACTTACCAACGGGCATGGGACGCTGCAACCGTTCAAAGGCACAACGGTGCTAAAAAATAACTTTGTGACCAATCCTTGCATTTACAACCATTGTAGAATCCCTCAGTCATGTAATTGCCACTTTGAAACTAGTATACATATTTGCCTGCAACAATAATGTACAGTTTGGAAAGTGGAAGTAAAATTGTAAGTCACAGTCATGTAGTTTTTCACTTAGCAACTGCATCCCTTTGCTTAACAACCAAAGGGGAAATAAGTAGCGGTCAAGTTGCTTGTCCCAATTGTGATTACTAAGTGAAAACAATAACAATACTGTATTTTAGTATTGGTATGGCTAATACCAGAGCCAGGGGTATTATATGTAATGCTGCACAGAAGCTCCCGAAAATTGGAGACTTTAATACTGGAAGGCATTGGTTTTATAATAGACTGTAAGAATCATGACTATAGGTAGTCTTCCAGCAAAAAAAACTCCCATTTGATAAACTGGATTAAAACTTACAACCACATGGTTTGCTTAATAACCATGTGATTCACTTAACAACTGCAGTGACTCACTTAACAACCATAATTAAAATGGTTATAAAATCAAGTTTAGTCATGTGAAGACTCAACATTTGACAGCAATGATTTACAACCAGAATTAAGAGCTCAATTATGGTTATAAGCTATAGTCTATTTTATGCTGTCAAAAAGTGGCATATACAAGAAGGCATCAAAGAGGGCTAAAATGATAAATGTAAACATTATACTGTCACACCACATGCCCCACCTCTTTTGTTTGTTAATTGTGGCATTGTGTGCATGCCCAAAACTTGCAGTGCAATACCATATGACAAAAGAAGCAGAATTCTACAGATGTTCATGTTCCAACTTCCTAACTCCATTAGATACTGGGATAATCTCTCTTATATTTCTTATTGCATTGTAGGGCTCTGTGCTTCTTGGGTAAATGCTTAACAAAACTCAGTCAGCCAATCAACATTCTTAATAAATTTTCATTGCACTGTCAGGTCAGATGTGCCCCAAATTGGAAATCTCCTTGAGAAAAATGGGTTATTCTTTTTTCTTCTAAGTAATTATATCTATAATCATAAATTTCTTGATGTGATATATGGATATAACTTTTAATTCTTCCTTTAGATGAACAATGCACCAAGTTCTACCATCCAGATAAAGGAACAGGCCTTCTGAATAAGATATGTCATGGTAACGTTTGCCGGTGTGCAGAAGGTAAGTTGGGATACACCAAGCTGGCAGGAATAGCCAACACCCTGGAAGATAGGCTCAAAATCCAGATGAATCTCAACAGACTTGAACACTGGGGCTTATCTAACAAAATGAAATTCAGTGTAGAGAAAAAATAAGGTTCTACATTTAGATAAGAAAAACCAAGTGCACACGATAGGTGATACTTGGTTCAATACTAATAACTGTGAGAGGGGTCTTGGAGTCCTACTGGACAATCACTTAAATATGAGCCAGCAGTGTGCTGCAGCCTCCAAAAAAAGCCAATGTAATCCTAGGCTGCATTAACAGAGAGATGGAATCAAGATCATGTGAAGTATTAGTACCACTTTATAATGCTTTGTAAGACCACACTTGGAATACTGCATCCAATTTTGGTCACCATAATATAAAAAATTTAATTTAATTTAATTTAATTTTTCGGACTTATATGCCGCTCCTCTCCAAAGACTCGGAGCGGCTTACAACATAAACAAAACAGTACTTCAAAACTAAGTCCAAATCTAAAAATCATTAAAAATACAACCCCAGACACATTCATCATTCACTCAACATTCCACAGTCAACCCCAGGCCTGCCGGCAAAGATAGGTCTTAAGATTCCTCCGGAAGGCCGGGAGAGTCGGGGAAGCACGGACTTCAGGAGGCAGTTGGTTCCAGAGGGTGGGCACCACAACAGAGAAGGCCCTCACCCTAGGACCTGCCAGATGGCATTGTTTCGCTGACGGGACCCGGAGGAGGCCGACCCTGTGCGCTCTCACCGGTCGAAGGGAAGTATGTGGCAGAAGACGGTCCCGTAGGTATCCTGGTCCAATGCCATGAAGGGCTTTATAGGTAATAACCAACACTTTGAATTGCACTCAGAGACCAATAGGCAACCAATGCAGCATGCGGAGAGTTGGTGAAATGTGGGCACAACATGGAAGGCCCACAATTGCTCGCGCAGCTGTAAGATGTAGAGACTCTGGAAAGAGTGCAGAGAAGATCAACAAAGATGATTAGGGGGCTGGAGGCTAAAATATATGAAGAATAGTTGCAGGAATTGACTTTGTCTAGTCTAGTGAAAAGAAGGACTGGGGTGATATGATAGCAGTGTTCCAATATCTAAGGGGCTATCACAAAGATGAGGGGTCAGCCTATTCTCCAAAGCACCTGAAGGCAGGACAAGAAGCAACAGATGGAAACTAACCAAAGAGAGAAGCAACCTAGGACTAAGGAGAATTTTTCTGTCAGTTAGAACAATTAATAGGTGGAATGACTTGCCTCCAGAAAGTGCTTGCTCCGATACTAGAGGTTTTTAAGAAGAGATTGGACAATCATTTGTCTGAAATGGTATAAGGTTTCCTGCCTGAACAGGGAATTGGATTAGAAGATCTCCAAGGTCCCTTCCAACTCTATTATTCTGTTATTACTGAATTATTATTTCAGAGCATAATAAACCTGGTATTAGAGTTGCTTTGGAAAAACCCAGTCCTTTCTTTGCTCCTTAAATACAGTACAAATCTTATGCGATTTTCTCTTCAGAGAACATAAGACAGTGCAAGCATTTGAAATACCGCATTTCACCCTCAAATACCACATTATTAAGTAATTATGTAGATTAGCTCTAGATCAGGGCTGTCAAACTGCCAGCCCGCAGGCCGGTTGCATCATGCAGAGGCTGCACCCACCCCAGCTCCAGCAATGTGAAAAAAGTCATGATACGTCACGACACATCACATGACACAGTGAGTTTGACACCTGTGCTCTAGATAGTAGGGTCTCGCAATTAAATTAGTGTTATTTGTTTCTTATCAAACACATATCTTCTAAAACTGAGATGTTAGTTGCTCTGTGCTGGCTACTTTTTGCCCTAGCAATGTCTTTTAAATGGGAACATGTATCCTCAACAATCAATCAAACATGTTGTCTTCTCTTTTCTCCTCCTGAAGAAACCTGTTCCTTCCTCAACAAGCAGAACGATGTTACTCTGAGGTTACGAATTCAACAAGCCTGCAGGCCAAATGTGGATTATGGTATTTATATTGTAGAATCTTATTAATAAGGTGGTGGTGTCTTTCATTGTTAATGGTCTACTTTTAACTATCAAGAAGTCATAATTTGGAGCAGCCATTTTGAACTTATTCATAATCAGTTAGATTTTTTTTACCCTCCTGGAGTGATATTCTTCTAGTTTACATGGTGCTGCTTATTGGTGTGTTGTTGATCTCTGGTGTAGCATAATAGTTCATGGCTCCTGGAAATGGATCTGGATCAAGGAGTAAGCAGAGCCAAAGAACTGAGATTCAAAGAACATTTCCATGCTCCTCACTTCCACTGTTTTCACTCTCAATCCTTCAAAAAGCAGCATGAAGCCAAACTGCAATCATCTGCATGGCCCCATCCCCAAAACCCAGGGGCTAAACCAGTGATGGCGAACCTTTTAGAGACCAAGTGCCCAAACTGCAACCCAAAACCCACTTATGCATTGTCGGGTGCCGGATGGGTGTGGCCCATTGGGTGGGCGTGGTCCATTGGGTGGGCGTGGCTGCGGTGGTAACAGCAGACTGGGTGGGACTAAAAAGTTCAATCAATCAATTCCAATTTTGCAAGATCTTTTTTTTTCTGCGAGAAGTTGAAATTGACTGATTGATTGAACCTTTTTTTTTGTACATGGCGGAAACCTAAAGCAAAAAGGTTTTATAAAACCCAGCTGAAGGCCTAGGACTGGGGGGATGGTGTGCGTGCCCACAGAGAGGGCTCTGAGTGCTGCCTCTGGCACCCATGCCATAGGTTCGCCACCACTGGGCTAAATGCCACAGTACTGTGAAGTGGAGTGAGGTGAAAGTTTTCACAAATGGGGGAAAGGACTGCTTGGAAGCTTACTGTTAGTCCTTCGAGGTAGTCCACACAAGAAGAGCAGTGGGTGCATCAGCAGAATCTTTAGCATAAGGTTACATTAAGCGGATTCTTGAAGACTGGAAGTATTTCTCCCATCCTCTCTTTCTAGTCTCCGGAAAACTAGGGAGGGTCCCCTCTGAAAGACTTCCTGTGCTTTTCCCACCCCCACAGTCTGAGCTGCCTCTCATCAGCCCGTTGCCTAGGTAGGCTGCAGGTCCTCCTCGTGTCTCCCAAGGTCATTCCAACACACCTGTAATGGTATCTGGGAATGACCTTGGGAGATGACTGGACAGGGGGCAGCTTAGCCTACAAAAGGAATTCAGGTGTGGCAAACGTCTCCCAAAAGATCCTCCTTAGTTTCTTGGGCTGTAAAAGGGACAGGGAAGTAATGTACTTCCAGTCTTGCAAGATTCTGTTAATACAAGCTTACAATAAAGTAGTTTTAGTCCATCTGGCCATGCTTCCTGTCTGGACTACCTCGCATGACTGATAACACTATCACATTCATAGAACCATGGCGCCTCAAGAGAAAATACACAATTTGCTTCCATGTACCCCACGATGGAACTAGTACTCAGTGGCCCTACCTGAGGGATTCTGGACTGCCATAAAGATCCAGCCTGGAAGTGCCCACAGTCTAGGTGGAAATGTTAACAGTACCTGTCCCAAAGTTGTTTTTCTGAAAAGCAGCTGGACTTTCTTGGTAAGAAAGAAAATCCAGTTGCCTTTTGGAATAGCATTTTTGGGATAATGATGACTGAGAATCCCCATAGACAACTAGTAGCACCTGTGCCTCACTGATTATACCACTCATGGTGAAAAATAATCAGCTGTCTTAACGAGTATTGTTTCTGTCTTTGTTCTTAAAAGTCTACAAAGCCAAGTTGCTTCGCATAGAAGAAAAAGATGCTAGTGATATCTATGTCATGGACATTTTAGAAGTTATTAAAAGAGGTAAGAATTTTTCCCTAAAGCAAACTAAATATTAGATAGTGAAAGTTGAAAGTCTGAAAGTTCATTTGAACCCCATTTTAAAGTTCACATTAGTTTATTTGATTTGATTTATTCACGTGCCACCCCCTCTTAATTATTGACAATGTATAATAAAATCAAACAAAATAATAAATGCAATATAGCAAAATTACTATTGGAATAGGAAAAAAGAATAAAGAGCAAGAACAGATGCTGAATCCAGTTGATATTATCCATATCCCCAAATGTATCTGACAGGAGCCCAATCACCCTAACCCAAGGGCTTGAAGCCAGCTCTTGAAGCTTTCTAGAAGGCCAACAGGGTGGGAGTTACCGAGATATCGGGGGAACTTAGAATAAAATAGAATAGAGCTGTAAGGGACCTTGGAGGCCTTCTAGTCCAGCTCCCTGCTCGAGCATGAGAACCTATACCATTTCAGACTTCACCTACCTACTGAATCTTTATGGTCAGAATGTCAGTGTTTCTAGAATTTTCCTTGCATAAGAGAGCTGTAGTTCTCTCAAAATGTAAAAGAGGGCAGCTATTAAAAACCCAGTGTCTCAAGTGTCAGTAGAAAATATTTTATTGCACAGAAACTCACAGTTCTATGGAACAGCAAAGTACTCCCCATTGGCAGTCAGATAGAAGTTCTCTCAAAATGTGCATGATTGAATATTTCCCAGAAATTTTTGTAACGCTTTTTAAGATTCATCATCCTCACAAATGTGTTTCAGTAATTCCTTCAAACTTCTCTTATTCGTACCTTTATGAATTACCAAAAGGAATATGGAATAGCATACAACTTAACAAATCAATGTTTCTTAAAGCAAAATTTCCCTTTTAATGCTTCTGGTTACAGTAAGGATGCACAAATAGATGCAGTACTGGTATATTCTTTTGCTTGTAAGAGGAGCATGCCTTTAAATTGATCTCTTCACACTTTTTTCTGTGTTTCTGTTTTAAATAAGGATTCAGGATTTTATCTGTGAGGATGAAGAATTAGGAATGCTACACCAGAAAAAGAGGGAGGAGCCATTTTTATCATTCTATCAGTTTTTTATATCCTGATCAATCTGCTCCAGTGAGTCAGAAGATCCTCCAAGGAGTGTGGAAAGGATCTGTTGTAGTGGGGTTGCCAATGGCCTCCCTTTCACTTCTGTTGACAGGAATCTTCTCTGGATGACCCACAGACAGATGAGGCTAGCCTGAAAAGTGCTCCAGTACTGAGATAGGGAACTGGTTTTTCAGTTTTGCAATAGTGGCGAATATCTGTAGCTTCGGTGTAGGATGAGGGTGAAGGTTCGTTCTCCAAGTTTCATAGAATCATAGAATCATAGAATCGTAGAGTTGGAGGGGACCTCCCGGGTCATCGAGTCCAACCCCCTGCCCGAGGCAGGATTCCCTAAACCATCCCAGACAGATGGCTGTCCAGTCTCTGCTTGAAGACCTCCATCGAAGGGGAGCTCACCACCTCCTGTGGCAACCTGTTCCACTGGTCGATCACCCTTACTGTTAGAAATTTTTTTCTAACCTCCAATCTGAATCTTTTCCCCTGCAGTTTCATCCCATTGTTTCTAGTCCTTCCTTGAGCAAGTGAGAACAGGGCTGATCCCTCTGCACTATGACAGCCCTTCAGGTATTTATAGACAGCTATCATGTCTCCTCTCAGTCTTCTTTTCTGTAGACTAAACATTCCTAATTCCTTTAACCGTTCCTCATAGGACATGGTTTGTAGACCGTTCACCATCTTGGTAGCTCTCCTTTGAGCCTGCTCCAGTTTGTCAGTGTCTTCCTTGAACTGGGGTGACCAGAACTGGACACAGTACTCCAGGTGAGGTCGGACCAAGGTAGAGTAGAGGGGAATAATAAATTCACGTGATCTGGACTCTATGCTTCTCTTGATACACCCCAGGATTGTGTTTGCCTTTTTTGCAGCTGCTTCACACTGTTGCCTCATGTTCAATCGATGATCCACTAGGACACCGAGGTCCTTTTCACATGTACTGCTGCTCAGCTGGATTCCTCCCATACTATATGTGCTTTTTTCATTTTTCTTACCCAGATGTAGTACCTTGCATTTTTCCTTTTTAAATACCATTTTATTAGTTGCAGCCCATTGTTCGAGTTTCTCTAAATCTTTTTGAATCCTTTCTCTCTCTGCTCTGGTGTTTGCAATCCCTCCTACCTTTGTGTCATCTGCAAATTTGATCAGTTTCCCCTCAATTCCCTTATCCAAATCATTTATAAAAATATTAAACATAACTGGGTCCAGAACAGAGCCTTGTGGCACTCCGCTTGAGACTTTCTTCCAGTTGGATGTGCAGCCATTTATAGCCACTCTTTGAGTACGGTTACTAAGCCAGTTATGAACCCACCTAACAGTCACCCTGTCAATCCCATATTTGATCATTTTTTCAATGAGGATGGTGTGAGATACTTTGTCGAAAGCTTTGCTGAAATCCAGAAATACTATGTCTACTGTATTTCCCTGATCAACCCATTCCGTGATTTTGTCATAGAATGAAATTAGATTAGTTTGACACGACTTGTTTGTTACAAACCCATGTTGACTGCTGTTAATTATTGAATTCCCATCCAAATGCTGACATATATGTTGCTTAATGATTTGGTTTGCTTGTGGGTTGGTTTCTAAATATTTCATTACCAGGTTAGGTAACACCTTCAGTGGAAGTTAGGTGATGTCTGTGTTAGTGCTCTTCTATTTATAAGAACTTCAAGTGTGGATGTGTCAAGTGAGGGTCATGTGATGAGTCTTCAGAGAGGTGCTTGTGATGGGGATGTTACTTCAGGTCAGGGTCATTGGAAGGTGTGAATTATCAGTGGGTTGGGGTGAGTCATCAGTGGTTTTTCAGTGTCAGGTGCTACAGTATCTGTTGTGGCTTATAATTGACGATTCGGAGGAAAAAAGTAGAGAAGAAGGTTTGTTTCCCCCAGGTTGATAAATATGGTTCAGTAGCAGTTGAAGAAAGAACCAATGCATTCACTAAATACAACTATTCCCTCTTCTCTGGTTATATAACATTATTTGCCAATGTACAGCAAGAACATTTCCCTATTGAAATATGTATTCAGATTTTATTTAATTTCTGCAGGCACTGACCTAAATCCACAAGCAAAGCCCCGCCAGTATGTCAGTCAAAGGAAATGCCAGGAGGCTCTGAATCTGAAGGTGAACAATGATTATCTGATCTGGGGTCTGAGAAGTGACCTGTGGCACAAGAAAGATGAGTACGTATTTCACTAATATTTTTAACTTTCTAAAATTTTATAGACTTTGTTTTTTTGCTATCAAATCCACAGAACACCTAACAATATATCTACAGTAGCATAGAATGTTGTGTTACATCTTTAAAAGCAACCATAATCTGAATCTATTAATATGATGATGATGATAATGCTATCTATTTAGTCGAATTAGCTTTTGGCAGTGTTATTGTTCAGGTCCCAAAGGAGTTTTTTCAAAAGGCAAAGGGATTTTATTGCCTTTTGAAAAAGCACTTTTGGGACAACAATGACCTGGATGACTGAGAATCTCTATAGACATTTAGCTATGGTACAGGTCTCTCCACATCTTTTGATCTTGCACTATTTATTTGAGTTTTCTATGTACTGGCTAGTGTCAGCTTTGATGATGTTCAGCCACCGTGTTCTTTGATGACCTGGTTTCCTTTTACCACTAATTCTTCCAAACATAATTGCTTTCTCTAGTGAATTCCCCCACATGACGTGGCCAAAGTAAGTGAGACGCAGTTTTGTGATTTTGCCTTCTAGTGACATCTCTGGTGTTATGCACTCCAGTACTTGCTTGTTAGTCACATGTGCTGCACCACAGCTCAAACAAGAGATTTTCTACCTGCGTTGCTTTTTTAAGGCTCAGCTTTCACAACCATAAGTAGCTTTCGGGAGCACAATAGAGGGGACTAACCTACATTTGGTTGCCAGGCTGATGTCCTTGTTTTTCCATATTCGGCTCATGTTCATCATTACTGTCCAACCCAGTGCAATCTGATGTTTTATTTCTGGGCTGCATTCACCACTTTGAGTTATTTGCGATCCTAGGAAAGTGAAGTGTTCCACACATTCTTTCTCTTCACTATCAATTTCTATTTTGATATTTCCTTTCCTTACAGTAGTCATGAGCTTCATTTTTTTTTGATGTTCAGGAAGAGACCAATATTCTTACTTCTTTGATTTTATTTAAAAGATAACAGAATAAGAGTTGGAAGGGACCTTGGAGATCTTCTAGTCCCTATACACTTGGTGGCACACAGAGCCGTCTCTGTCGGCATTCGCGCCATTGCCAATGATAGAGGGATGCCGGGCCGAGCTGCTCCCCTCCCTCTCTTCACACATGTGGAGTCTGGGAATAGGTGAGAGATCTGGGTGGGGTGAGGCTATAAAAAGAGCAACTTTGGGTGGGAGCAGCATTTGGTACAGACAGCGAGCGAGTGACGACAGTGGTAAGTTTCAGCAGCTGGCTACGCAGGGGAGGAGGAGGAGGAGGAGGGACAACCTGATGTCTGAAGCTGCCTTGGCTGGCTGCTGGCCTCAGCAGGCCCCAACGAGGCAGCATTCACTCACCGGCTGTCCAGCCTCATGGGGCGGTGGCGATGGTGGCAGCAATGGCGGTGGCAATGGTGGCAGCGGCGATGGTGGCAAAGAAAGGCACATAGTGGGGGGGGGCAGCATGCCTGGTTTCTGAAGCTGCCTCAGCCTCATGGGGTGATGGCAGCGGTGATTGCAGCGGTGGCAATGGCAAAGAAAGGAACGGAGGGTGTGGGTGGCCTACCTGGTTTTTAAGCTGCCTTGGCCTTGTGGGGCGATGGCAGCAATGATGGCAGTGGCAGCGATGGTGAAGAAAGACATGGGGGGGGCGCCCTGCCTGTTTTTTAAGCTTACCAAGATTTAGGTTGTGCTCTACACTGCTAAATGCCTTACTGAAATCCAAGTATACCATGTCCACAGCATTTTGCTGGTCCACTAATTTAGTCACTTTGTCAAAGAATAAAATATTCTTTTTCACAAACCGATATTGGCTTTTGTTGGAACTTTGCTTGCTTCTAGGTGTTAGCAGATCTGTTGCTTGATTATATTTTCCACGATCTTCCCAGGTATCGATGTCAGGCAGATTCTCTGTATTTCCAGACTTTCTTTGGTTTCTGAGAAGAGAGTTGTATTATCAGCATATCAAAGATGGTTGATATTTCTTGCACCAATCTTTACCTCAGTTTTTTATTCTTCAAAATCTAACTTCCTCATGATCATTTTGGCATACAGGTTGAATAAGAAAGGGGAGAGAATGAAACCTTATTACACTCATTTCTCTATCTCAGATATGTCAAACACAAGGCCTGGGGGCCAGATGCAGCCCGCGAAGTGGTTTCATGTGGCCGGTGAAGCCATCCTGGAAACAGTGAGGGAACAGCCCCCACTGCCTTGGGCCTGGCCCAGTCCGGCCGGGAGCCAATGTATAATTTTGTGGTGGCCATCTATGGTGAAATGCATTCAGTCTTAGCTCCACAAGGCCGTCTGGAAGCAGCGAGGAACCAGCCCCTGCCGTGTCGGCCCCAGCCCCTGGGTGCATGCTGGGAAGGTGTCATCTTTTGTGAGGAATGAAGAAATGCACCATCACCTGGAAGTGGCCAGCAAATGGCCCTCACCTATTTCACATATCTGGCTTGATGGGCTCTAGAGGAAGGGTTTCGGCAGGCAACAGGGTGCTCTCCTCACAGTGCCGAGATGCTAAGCTGGGTGGGGCAGATCCCAAAAGAAACGTGAGGCCACCCAGCTCCCAGCTTGCCCGGTTTCAGCAGGCAGCGGAGTGCTCTCCTCACAGCGCGAAGAGCTGAGATGGGTGGCGCGAATCTGATGAGAAGTGCAATGCTGCCTAGCCCCCAGCCTGCCCAGTTTCAGCAGGCAGCAAGCTGCAAAGCTGTCAAGCTTTGCACCACCTGGCTCAACCTCTCGGTGCTGTGAGGAAAGCGCCCCGCTGCCTGCCAAAACCGGGATGGCTGGGGGCTGGGTGGCATCACGCTTCTTTTCAGATTAACGCCACCTGGCTCAGCCTCTCGGTGCTGTGAGGAGAGTGCCTCGCTGCCTGCTGAAACTGGGCAGGCTGAGGGCTGGACGGCATTGTGCAGGTAACGTTGACTCTCATGCTACTCATGGCATCCCCTCCCCCAGAGCCCACCAAGCCAGATATGTGAAGTAGGTGAGGGCCATGTGCTGGCCACTTCCAGGCAATGGTGCATTTCTTCATTCTGTCAGCTTTCCTACTGGATTCCGGACGAATAAAGCAGAGACAAAGGCAACTGGATTAAATCAACTCTGGTTTACTTCCAAGGGAAAGCAATGACTCAACACAGACATGTAGCAAACAAGTTCTATGCTATACAAAGTTTGCGCTGGGAGCAACCGCCTCCCAGCGATGCTTAAATATACTTATGCTACTACCACACCCTCTACCCACCCAGGTATCAGCCACACCTCCACCACACCCGTGCTCATTAATCCACACCCCACCCATTCCACACCTAACAACCCCACCCTCCTGACCTCCAATCAGTGTTTGGCAATTGTTAGCGAGCGCAGCTTTTGCATCCGGGACTTCTTTGCCTGCCCTGCTTCAACATGGTATTCTTCGGCCACTGTCCACCAGCTGATTGTCGGCTTGCTGCCTATCAGCTGGTTGTCGGCTTACCGCCCATCAGCTGGTTGTCGGCTAGATTTAGTTCTGCACATGCGTGATAGTCTTTCTGTGCATGGGTGGTGTCCCATGCTTCCTGGAGCCGCCCGTCAGCTGTCCCAGTGATCCACATGTCTGTCAGAAGAATCACAGTTTGCATTCTCTGTATGGAATGGTGAGTTGCTGTGCTGCTCTCTCCTGCCATCAGGCTGATCACCCCCTCTCTTGTGTGTCAAGCCCAGGAGGGCTTGACAAGCGGCTCCCCTTCCAGGTATCCTCCTGAAAATAGGTAAAATATAGAGTTAGGTTGGTATAGGGGTTGTGAGTACATTTCCCCTCCCCCCGGCTTTTGGGGATATTTACGGTGATATCTGCGTACCAATCGAGGGGCCTCAACATCTGTCTCCCTCACCCATGATGCCTCTGATAGCAGGTATACCTTCCATAGTACGAGGTACTGTAGTCGACCTCGTCTATATCTTGAATCGAGTAATTTCTCAATTTCATAATGACCTCCCCCAACTTGACCTGGGGGTTGGGGTGCCTGCCTAAATGATGATTTCGTTACTGGTTTTAATAGCCCACTGTGGAAGATTGGGTACACTCTACCAAGGTTGCGGGGTAGTTTTAATTTCACTGTCACTGGTTTAATCACCCGTTCTGTTTTAAAAGGCCCGATATATTTTGGCCCTAGCTTCTTACACGGCCTGCGTAATCTTAAGTATTTGGTGGATAGGTACACTTCTTCACCAACCTGAAAGGGTTTTTGTGGACTCCTCTTTTTGTCGGCCTGTCTTTTTGCTGCTTGTTCCGCTTTTTGTAGTGCTTTTTTAACTACTTTCCACATGCTTTTAATTTGGATTATCCAATCGTTCAGTTGTTGTAATCCCATATCTCCTTGAGGTAATTCAGGAATAGGGACAAAGTCTATCCTGGTTACCACCCGAAATGGAGTAAATCCTGTACTACTGTGGAGGGTGTTATTATATGCTATCTCCGCAAATAGCAGAGGTTCAGCCCAATTTGTCTGCTGATAGTTGACATAACTTCTAAGATATTGTTCAGTCATTGCATTGGCACGTTCAGCTGCCCTGTTCATGCTGGGGTGGAATGCGGAACTCAGTCCCTGGGACGAACCAATGGACTTGATAAAACTTCTCCAGAATCGGGCGGTGAACTGTACTCCCCGATCCGATATGATGCGATGAGGTACTCCATGTAGGCGATAGATGTGTGTCCCAAATAATTTTGCTAAATGCCTCGCTGATGGTAATCCTTTGCAGGGGATAAAATGTGCCTGCTTTGAAAACAGGTCTATCACCATCCATATCACCGTGTTTCCGTGGCTGTTTGGTAGATCAACTATAAAGTCCATACCAATCTCTTCCCAAGGATGATTTGGGTCAGACACTTGTTGTAACAGGCCTGATGGTTTTCCTACTCGTAGTTTTGTCACCGCACACATGGAACATTCCCGAACGTATTTCTCTACATCCGTTTTCATACCAGGCCACCAAAACTGTTGTTTGAGTAGATGTAGGGTTTTTAAAAACCCAAAATGCCCAGCTGCCTTTACATCATGGCCCCGCCTGAGCACTTCTACCCATAGGGATTGTGGGATGTATAATTTCCCCCCTTCCATGCTAATCCGTCTCTCATAGTGAGAGTCTGAGGATGGCATGTTAGTCATGGATCAATCATAAGGGCACCTTGTAGAGTTTGTACCATGTCTTCCACAGATCGTACCACCAAACTTTTATCCCTGGATTGCCCAGTTGGAGGTATGAGTGCTTGAACCACCTCCTCCCACTTACTACGGTACTGGGGTTTTCTAGACAGTGCATCTGCAAGAAAATTTCTCTCCCCCCCCGGAACGTACTTCAGTCGGAATTTGAACCGTTGAAAATATAGTGCCCATCTTATGTGCTTTGGAGCGAGTCGTCTGGGCATTTGTAGTGCTTCTAAATTTTTGTGGTCGGTCCATACCTCAAAAACTGCTTTTGCTCCTTCTAAAAATGACGCCATGTGGCCGATGCCCACCTCACCGCATACGCCTCCTTCTCCCAAATCGCCCACCCTTGCTCAGTATTGGTTAATTTGCGAGAAGTGAATGCACAACGTTGTAATTGTCATTGTTCATTCTTTTGTAAAAGCACTGCTCCTACCTCCACATCGCTTGCATCTGTTTGTACCACAAAAGGTTCATCTAGATTGGGATGTCGTAAGACTGGTTCTCTAGAAAATAAGATTTTTAATGTCTCAAATGCTTGTTGGCACTCGAGTGACCAGGGTAAGGGTTGGTTTGGTCGAGGTTTATTACCTGTGGGTTTTGTATGCAGTAATTCTGTTAATGGCAATGCCACTTTGGCAAAAGATGGAATGAACTGCCTGTAGAAGTTTGCAAAGCCTAGGAAACTTTGCAACTGACGACGCGTCTGTGATGGTTGCCAGTCTAGAACGGCCTGCATTTTTGTTGGATCCATTTCCACCCCTCCTCCCGATATTTTATATCCCAAATAGTCCAATTTACTTTGATGAAATGCACATTTTGATAGCTTAATGTATAGTTGGGCATTGAGGAGTTTTCGTAGTACCTGGCGGACTAATTGCACATGATCTTCCTTATTTTCTGAATATATAAGGATGTCATCGAGGTACACCAGAACTCCTCGATACAAATATTCATGCAGTACCTCATTTATCAGCTGCATAAAAACAGCTGGAGCTCCCTGTAACCCAAATGGCATTACTCTATATTGATAGCTTCCTAATGGGCTGCTGAATGCTGTCTTCCACTCGTACCCTCCCTTTATTCGTACTCTATAATACGCCTCCCGTAAATCCAATTTCTTAAAAATTTTGCCTTTTGCCAAATGGGCCAACAGATCTTTCATAAGTGGAAGGGGATATAGGTTTTCTACACAGACTCCATTTAGACCCTGAAAGTCCACACATAATCGTAAACCCCCGTCTTTTTTCTCCTTAAATAAAACGGGCTGCGACTCGCAACCGGGCAGTTGGATAAAACCTCTCGCTAGGTTTTTGTCGATATACCTCCTTAATTCTGCCATCTCGTTTGGAGTCATTGCATACATACGAGGCTTCAGGAGGGTTGCCCCTACTAGTATATCGATGGCACAATCAGTTGGACGGTGTGGTGGTAATACATCACATTCTCACTCACTGAACACATCTGCGAGGTCGATATATTCCAAGGGAAAACCAACCTTCCCCTCCTCTCTAGTTACCTGAGCAGAAGTTATCTCCTCTCCTCTTTTCACTTGCTCATGGTGAGGTGGCTGAAGGCCTACACCAATACGCACTCTGCGACACCCTCCTCTCCACCAGATGGTGGGCCCCCATTTGTCCAACCAAGCTAAGCCTAATATTACATTTTCTGTCATGGATGGAACTACTACAAACCGTATTATGTCCCAATGTTCCCCTAATTCTAACCACATAGGCTCAGTGATGTAGGTGGCAGGTACCCCTCCAGTAAGGACCCATCTACTTGTTCAAATTGTACTGGTGTTTGTAAGGGCCTAACTCTAATGCCCGTGTGCTGTACTAAATGTTCACTAATAAGACATCTAGCACATCCAGTATCAAGTAGGGCGTTACACTGTGTTCATTTCCTGGAATATACTGGTGATTATGATAGGGAGGGTGAACAGACAAATGGGCTCGTTTACAATGGGATCTTCTGATGTCTTTAGATCCTCATTATATATGATCAATTGGGGTTCCATCCCGCCAATCCCCTCATCAGTAGCCAGTCTCTCCCCTCGGGATTTTGAACTCTCGATGTGTTGTTGTACTGCCCTCGTCCTTTCAGGGAATTTCCTAGGCAATTTCTTTTCGCCCGCTTCTATCCTTCCCTGAGGAAGCGGCTCCCTGCACTCTGCAGCTCGGTGGCCCAGCAGGCTGCACCGGAAACAACAAAATGTTGGACGAGGTAATCCGTCAGGTGGGGCAGTCACTGGACCCAACTGCCGGAATTGTTCTGGATTCCTGCGTGGTCCTATCTGGTTATCACTTCTTGGATGAAACTCTTTTAATTCCGTGTCCAAGTCCGTGACTACCCAAAACCATTCCTGTAATTTTCCTGGAATTCCCCAATATACACATGCTTGTCATAGATCTTTGTCTAGTCCTGCCCGGAACTGGTGTACCAATAGTCTCTCAGGCCAAGTCCTTAATTTGCTGGCTACTTGTCGGAACTCCCTAACATATTCTGCAGCTGGTCGCCCTCGTTGTTTTATACTCAGCACCTCCCCTTCTGCCCTCCGGATTCTAGACAAATCTTCAAAACGAGTTCGGAGAGTTCCCAGGAATGCTCCAACATTAGCTAACTCCCGAGCATGGTCACTATGTAAGCTGGCCACCCATTCCAAAGCTTCTTCCTGTAGGGCTGCTGTTACTGCTTCTACCATGGCCCACTGAGAAGGATAAAGGTGGACGTATCTATCCATGTGCCCTATGGCTTGACTCAGGAAAAGGGCTAGTCTATCAGGATTGCCATCAAATGTCACATTCAGAGGTGGAGGGCCCCAGACAGAGCCCTGTGACCATGGTCCAGAACCCCAACCTGGTGCGAGTGAAGGACCTATCAAAACCCCTGCTCCAGGCATAATGGACTCAGATCCTCTTGAGGTTGGAACTCCGGGACCTGACCTAACTACTCTAGATGAAAATGTTGAAGACCTCCCAGGCCCTCCCCATGACCTATCCATGGTTTGAATGGGACCTTGAGTACCCACTCTTCCCTTATACAAATCACCTCAACAGGTGGGTTCAAGTCTCAATTTTGGACTGGCTAATCAAAACCATCCTGTGGCTGATTGGGTAGAGGAGGAACCAATTTGTGACCATGACGTTGGTTCTGGTCCTGGAACCCATCTCTGCCAGGAGGGTGCATCCTAGTATCCCCCTTCTCCAAATTGCTCCCGCAATAGGTCCATGGTAGTTTGGCCAGGGGCCGTGGCGTAGCTCCAGTCTTCCTCCTCTTCATCTGTCAGGCGTCGCTCCCGCCACTGAGATGTTATCCGACCATCCTCCCCTGGTCCAACTCCATATCCTTCTGCCATGCCTGTTACTATAGGACTTTGCCACCATTCTCCAGCCAGGGTATTCCCCCCTGATGCCTTTTCTTGGGCCTCAGTTGGAGGGTCTACCAAGCTCACTTCCCTCACCTTAGGGCGTACTGATGATTGTTCAGCAACAGGAGCTTCTGTTCCTTCCTCCTTTTCTTGTACATCCCCCTGTTCAGTTTCAGCAGGAATGTCTTGTACGCCCTTCTGCCATATTGCAAAACTGGAACTTATTCCACTCACCCTCAGTTCAACAAACTAACAAGGTGGCTACAGAACCCAGGGTAGGCACAGGAAACCCAATAGAATGGACACAAAAAGGAAAAGCCTATACAAGAAGTTAAAAAGAGAGCAGGGAGCGCAAACTTTCTGTCAGCTTTCCTACCGGATTCCGGACGAATAAAGCAGAGACGAAGGCAACTGGATTAAATCAACTCTGGTTTACTTCCAAGGAAAAGCAATGACTTAACACAGACATGTAGCAAACAAGCTCTGTGCTATACAAAGTTTGCACTGGGAGCAACCGTCTCCCAGTGCTGCTTAAATATACTTATGCTACTACCACACCCTCTACCCACCCAGGTATCAGCCACACCTCCACCACACCCGTGCTCATTAATCCACACCCCACCCATTCCACACCTAACAACCCCACCCTCCTGACCTCCAATCAGTGTTTGGCAATTATTAGCAAGCGCAGCTTTTGCATCCGGGACTTCTTTGCCTGCCCTGCTTCAACACAGTATTCTTTGGCCACTGCCCACCAGCTGATTGTCGGCTTGCCGCCTATCAGCTGGTTGTTGGCTTACCACCCATCAGCTGTTTGTCGGCTAGATTTAGTTCTGTGCATGCGCGATAGTCTTTCTGCGCATGGGTGGCGTCCCATGCTTCCTGGAGCCACCCGTCAGCTGTCCCAGCGATCCACATGTCTGTCGGAAGAATAGCAGTTTGCGTTCTCTGTATGGAACGGTGAGTTGCTATGCTGCTCTCTCCTGCCATCAGGCTGGTCCCCCCCCCTCTCTTGTATGTCAAGCTCGGGAGGGCTTGACACATTCCTCATGAAGGGTGACACCTCCCCAGCTGCATTTCTTGCCTGTTTTTCTCCCTTCCTCATCTCAAACATTTTCCCACCACTCTGTACTTAGGAAGGAAGGAAAGAAGGAAAGGAGAGGGAGGGTCTGAGGGAAGTCCTGCCTTAGTCCTGCCCTGCTGCCCTTTCACCATCCCCTTGCCCCCTCCTCTGGCCTATCCTGGGGGTCTCTCACCCTATTGCTAAGGAAGCTTTGGATACAAAGCCGGGTCTCCTCCCATGGAGAGGGAATGGGCCTCCTTCTGACTTTGCCCTCATACCCATCATGAGCAACCTGGATAAGTAAGCACAGCAGCATCAGCCTTGAGGATGAGGTAAATGCAGCTGGGTGCCCCCTTCGGGAAGTGGGGCTGGGCTTGGTGCCATGGATGCTCGAGGGCCAGGCTGGGCATTTGACCTCTGCTGTCCAGGGCTCCTGGCACCCCGCACCATCATCAAGCCCCCCTCCGCATGGCTTGAGAGGAACAGTGAGGCTCCGCCAGTGGACCATGCCTTGGCACTTGCCCTGGTCCCATCCCCTTCTACCAGAGACCCTCAGATCTGTCCCACTCCTGCCCAGGCACCCACAGGCACCCTTGATGCGAATGATGTAGAGCTGGCCACGCCCACCCAGTAGGACACGCCCACTCCATCCACACCCACCCAGTAGGCTGCACCCACCCTGGCCACACCCACCCAGCCCCCCAAGGACAACCGCAATGCTGATGCAGCCCTCAATGAAATTGAGTTTGACACCTCTGCTCTATGTCCTGCTGAAGGGCTGGCTTGCCTGAAGGGGTCTTTTCTATCACAACCTCAAGTTTCCCAGAGCCTCCAGATTTGGCCTGCAAGGATCTGCACATGTGAGATCTTTCACTCTGCAAAGAATGAAAGTTGTCTGTATTTCTTTGCTACTATCTAGTGGTTGCCCAAATTTTTGCAACCCAGACCTACTAGGCCCATCCGTCCCGTTCACTTTGTGCTGAATTATTTTCATGGTTGTTTTATAGCACAGACAGCTCAATAAGGGAAGGGTTGCATCTAGTTGTTCCTCTCTAAACACTCAACATGTGCATGAAAGAAAGTGAGTAGATTATCATTGTATGTTTACAAACATACATCTGTTGTTTTAAGTATTTTTGGATTAGAGATGATACTCATTTATCTCAAAAATATCAAAATACTATTTGGGTGTTTTAACTGTCCAAAGGAACATAAGAATTTTCTCATTTTTATCTTAACACTTCTTAAAGTCTTCCTGAACTTAGCTACCACAAGCCTGATGCATTCTATTCTTGTTGCCTGGTTGAATTTGAGAAAATCTAGCTGTGGGCTGTGGGAGTTGTTTTTCATTCCATTTGAGTTCCACAAATATACTTACTATGTTCTGTTGATAGCATTCATATCCAATTTTCTGTTCTACATCTCAACTGAAATGTGCAAATTCTTAGCTTGATGAGAAACAATCTTTGAGACAAAACTGATTTATCATTGAATTCATTCATTCGTTGGTCACATCTGTATTACTGCCAAACCTTGCAACTCATGAGGGTGTATTTTTCCATTATTGTAACAATCATGTTTTATGGCAGCAGCCATTTGAATTTTCCAGAATTCAAGTTGTCACAGGATTCAGATTTTAGGGGAAATAAAAGTTTCTTCTCTCACCCTAAAATCAAAATTGAAATTAAAATGTCATATTCATAGGATGAAATGATTAAAAACTATATTTGGATTCAGTCCAAGCCCAGCACATTGCTCCATCAGAAGACAGTTGAACTAATTTCCTTGCAGGGCTAAGTTTTAAGCTATCCTCTTTCCTCTTTCCAGAATTTCCTACCTGATTACAAAGAATACCTGGATCGAGAGGTGGCCAAATGAAGATGAGTGTCAGGATGAAGAATTCCAGAATTTGTGTGAAGAGTTTGCTCAGTTGTCTGACACACTGACTATTTTTGGCTGCCCTACTTAAAGTTTAGAAGAATCAATGATAGGAAGAAAATTCTCAGAAGACAGATTTTTGAGCCAATACATATATGTTACTTTGCCCCTTGATTTTTTTAGTTTTCTATCATCTTGCTCTGCTATTTTTCTTCTGTTTATACATAAAAAATAATTGATTTATTATTTGGTGTCCTGTTGATTATTAATAAGCAATGATGTTTCAGGATTACTATTTTTTTCTTCTTCTGATCCATCTAATAATTGAAATTTTCTGAGAAGATTATAAAGTACCCTTTTAGTGATGGATGAATGGGTAGGTGGGTGAATGTTAACTGGGACTGGTGAGGTTGGGGGACAGAATTAGGTGTAGAATCAACACAATGCAGAATAGAAATTTACTTCCTTGTAATTTTATCCCACTAATTTGAATAGATAGCTCTCTGCATTTTGCTGAGTTTCCACCAAAGGCAAAACTCAAAGTGCTTTTTCATTTCCTGCAAATTGCAAAGGCATGCCCATATATAATTCTCCAATGCATATAGTTTTCCATCAATTACAAATTGCATAACAAGTTGATATATGGATCACAAAAGAAACATTGAATATAATTTGCAGCTATCCCCACTTTAATGTTCTTCGAAGTTATATATAATAAGCAGTAGTGGCATAGTGGTTAAAATGCAGCATTGCAGGCTAATTCTGCTGACTTCCAGCAGTTTGATTTTCACGGGCTCCAGGTTGTCTCAGCCTTCTAGCCTTCCAAGGTCGGTAAAATGAGGACCCAGATTGTTGAGGAGTAATATGCTGATTCTGTAAACTGCTTAGAGAGGGCTGTAAAGCACTGTGAAGCGGTATATAAGTCTAAGTGCTATTGCTAATGTACAGTGCTTTTTTTATAAAAAAAAAAAGGTGCCAGAACTCACACATGTCACACAACTTGCCTTGCCTACCCTACAAGGTTGCATCCAAAAAAGGTATCGGAACTCTGTTCTGGGCATTCTGTGACAAAAAAAGCCCTGCTAATGTATAAACAAATGAGAAATACTGATTTTAGAGCAAAAACCAAGTATTAATCAAGAAGGATCAGAGTACTGACTGTCTACAGGTACCCTCCTCTGAGAAGCTTTTAAAAAAAGATGTATTAATATATGTAGCGTCACCCCCGAAGGGACTGCTAAAGTCTGGGCCCTCCTGACCTCCTCTTTGCCTGGCTGCCAGCCCAAGGGGTCTCTCACATTGGCACCTCTGCCTGACAGGGCACATAGCACAGTGATGTTCAGTCACGGCTGGCAGCCACGCACATGGGGCGGTGATGGTCGATCTCTTTCAATGGTAACTCATGTGGGATGATGATAGTTGACCTCAGGCAGTAAGACTTATAGGAGATGATGGTAGTAAGGTCCTGGTAACAGCAGCTGGTGTATAACAATAGTAGTCAGTCCCTAGTAAAAGCAACCTGCTTAGGATGATGTTAGCCAGTCTCTGATGGTAGTAACTTGCCTGTGACAATGGTAGCCAGTCTCTGGTGACAGCAACTTGCCTAAGCCAATGGTAGTCAGTCTCTGATAACAGCGACTTGCCTAGAGTGATGGTAGTCAGTCTCTGATGATAGCAATTTGCCTAAGACAATGGTAATCAGTCCCTTTCTGGAGCTCACAGGGGCCCTCCTTTATCCACTCTCCTCGTCTCTCTCTGCCCTCACTACACGTAATCCTCCCTCCCTTCCCTATCCCCTTTTTGCCTCCTCCAGCTGATCCTATAAAAACCCCTCTACTTCCCACTAAAAGACACGCCCTCAACCCAGTCAAACTCTTTCCTGGCTCTCCCTCTGCCCAGCTTGCTCCAACAAAACTCCCCAATCTACCCTCTCTCCCTCTTTTCGTCTGGCATGCCCGCAACGAAGGAAAAAAGCAATAAAAACTTCAGCAAGTTACTCTCACTCTCTATCCCGCCTCTTCGTCCAGCTTGCCTGCAGCGAAGCAGAAAACGCAAAGACCCCACCTTCTTACTCTATCTCTATCTCTTCGCTCACTGGCTCTGGACAGCAGGCTCCAATAAGCTACTCTCTTTCTCTCTCTTCGCTTAGCTAGCTCTGGATGGCAGGCTCCATTAAGCTACTCTCTCTCTCTCTCTCTCTCTCTCTCTCTCTCTCTCTCTCTCTCTCTCTCTCTCTCTCTCTCTCTCTCTCTCAGCTGGCTCTGTTCAACGTGCAGCCAAATGCCACCTTCCAGTCTCTTCCTCTCTCTTCCTCAGCTGGCTCTTCTCGACGTGCAGCCAAATGCTACCTTCTGGTCTCTTTCTCTCTCCCTTCCCATTGGCTTCCTCCTCCCTTTTCTTCCCTCCTCAGAGCCACACCCTGCTGCCAGACCCACAGTAGCTGCTGGAGCTCCTCATTTCCCATCAGGGCTCCCACAAAACCTCTCAGCCAGCCCCATTCTCACCCCAGCTCCACAACATATAAAATAAAATCAATTAAATAACCAAGAAACAAGGACATCCCGCTATCAGCAACTATTCCCTCCTCTAATATTACTGTTTAAATAATTCCTAAAGGCAAAAACCAAGAATAATTTGTAAGCAAGATTCCCCATTTTTTTTCCCAATTGAAAAATGGAAAGACGCTGAGGGGAAATATGACTCCCACCAAACAACTGAAAATTAAGAAGAATTGGTGGGCTCCAGGTTGGACAATTCTGTTTATTAATATACACTATTCCTTTTGGTTTTGTGAGTTCTGGGACAGATTTATCACTTGATCTGTCTTTAACACAGAGAAGAGAACTGACCCAAATGCTTGACTGATTGATTTACTGGCTGAAACTCTTAACTGATTGAGTGTGATCAATAACTCCATATATTCCATTTAAACTATACACTTCTTCTTTGGGAACTCTTAAAATCTTCAGGAATCCATCCACCCAGACCAAAATGGGTTTTTACCCAAAAGGCAAGTAAAAGACAATGTGGGGATAATTCTGAATGTCTTAGAGCAGGGGCCCCCAACCCCCAGTCCATGGACCGGTACCAGGCTGCGGCATGCCAGCGATCGTTCCGCACAAACAAGCAAAGCCTCATCTGCGAGATGCAGGCAGCACACAAAACTACACACTCTCTGATCTGCAGAAAAACTTCTCTCCACAGAAACGGTCCCTGGTGCCCAAAAGGTTGGGGACCTCTGTCTTAGAGTACCTACAGCAACACAACAAGAAGCAAACTGCATTAGTGTTTTTAGATGAAGAAAAAGCTTTTGATTATCTCAGTTAGCCATTTCTGATTAATGTCTTGGAAGTTATGGATTTTGGTGAGAGCTTTGTACAGGTAATCACTGAGTTACAAGCGTTCACTTAACGCTTGTTTAAAGTTATGTGATCAGTGCCCCCTAGTGCTTACGAGCAAGTCCCAAAATTATGACTATTGTAGCACCATGGCAGTCGTTCTCCCCTACAAGCAACCACAGAGGCGCTGCATTATTCACCCTATTCCCCTCCACACTCCTCACAACTGCTTCCCCCTCCCTTCCTGCTGCGCTGGAGTCACTTACTTTGCAAAATCTGTCTTCTCTCTGCCGCTGTTTCTTTCCTTTGAGGGAGAGGAGAAAAGCTTTCAAATGCTTTTCGTGCTGACAATGGAAGATCCTGGGTGCCGTAATACCATGCGAGTTCAAACACCCATTCTTTGCAAAAGAGATCATGGCACCCGGAAGCTTCCATTCTCTGTGGGGGGAGAAGAGTTTGCTTCATGTGTAGTCTATGGGGCAAAGCATGGAATTGGAGTCAGCCAGGCACAGGAACCAATACCCTCTGTGGCCCAGCTGAGCAGCTTGCGGCACCCACCTGAGCGGCCATGATCCCCCTCCCCAACCTAGTCCTTGCCTGGCTGGCCAGCTGCACAAATCCTCACCGCTCTTCTCTTCCTCCTTGTCCTCCTCATTCAAGCAACGGCAGGAAATTGGGTTTCTCAGCTCCCTCTGAGTGGAGGAAAGTGTAGGCACAGCAGCAAGATTGCTCTCAAATAATAAGACTCGGATGTGCTGCTTGCTTGTGTGCGCAGGCCTTATTGAGAGTAATCTTGCTGCTGTGCCTCTGCTTCCCTCCACACGGAGCTGAGAAACCCAAGCTGCTGCTGCTAATAAATTGCTTAGCAATAGGATCTTATGTTTAATGTTGTTCACATTAATATTGAACCAGATAAGAGAAACACCAATCAAATAAAGTATAACAGGAGTATAGTTGAGGCTAGACGCGAGGAGTGGAAAAAGGCTTACTAATTCAGACGTTTTCAAAGACTAATACTTAGTATTGTATATCAGGTGCCATGATGAATGCTGCATAATATGTTTTTATGTTCAATGTTGATTGTTTTACTAAAAGAATTTTTATATTGAAAAAAAAACTTCTTATCCAAAGGGAGACCTTGGGGAAACTGGATTCTCCCTCTGTGAGCAAATGGAGCGGTTCAGAAGGAAGCAAATTCACTGCATTTTCAAGCGTTGCATTCGCACTCAGATGGAGCTCCCCATCTCCCCAAGATCTCCATTCAGATAAAAGGTGTTTGAGCACCTATGGAAGCTTTGGAAATGCAGCAATTTGCTGCATTTTCAAGCGTTGCATTTGCAACGTGGTCACCACACTATAAAAAAGATGTTGAGATTCTAGGAAAACTGCAGAGAAGAGCAACAAAGATGAATAGGGAACTGGAGGCTAAAATATATGAAGAACAGTTACAGGAACTGGGCATGGCTAGTCTAGTGAAGAGAAGAACCAGGGGATACATGATAGCAGCATTCCAATATCTGAGAGGCTGTCACAGAGAAGAGGGGATCAACCTATTTTCCAAAGCACCTAAAGGCTAGACAAGGAATAATGGATGGAAACTGATCAAGGAGAGATTCAACCTAGAAATGAGAAATTTTCTGACCGTGAGAACAATCAACCAATGGAACAGACTGCCTTCAGAAGTTGTGGGAGTTTCATCTGTGGAAGTTTTCAAGAAGAGACTGGACTGCTATCTGTCAGAAATGGTGTAGGGTCTCCTGCTTGGACTAGATGACCTACAAGGTCCCTTCCTACTCTGTTATTCTACTCTAATTCTAAATTGTATGATGAATGACTAAGGGAACTAAGTATGTTTAGCCTAATGAAGAGAAGGCTT
Organism: Bothrops alternatus; assembly: GCA_034064705.1. Taxonomy (NCBI): domain Eukaryota; kingdom Metazoa; phylum Chordata; class Lepidosauria; order Squamata; family Viperidae; genus Bothrops; species Bothrops alternatus. Next base: position 6,223,437 of record JARGCV010000019.1, on the reverse strand, counting down.
AAGGATGACATGATAGCCAACTTCCAATAATTGAAGGGCAGTCACAGGAAAGAAGGGGTCAACCTATTCTCCAAAGTACCTGAGGGCAGGACAAGAAGAAATTGTTGGAAGCTTATCATATGGCGATCCAACCTGGAACTAAGGAGAAATTTCCTGACATTGAGAATAATTAATCAATGGAACAGCTTGCCTCCTGAAGTTGTGGGTGCTCCATTGCTGGAGCTTTTCAAGAAAAGATTGGACAATCTTTTGTTGGGATGATATAAGGACTCCTCGGTTGGGCAAGAGGTTGGACTAGAAGACCCCCAAGGTCCCTTACAGCTCTATGATTCAATGACTCTAAAGCACTACGCCATTCTGTACAGATTCTACTAGTAGAATCTTTTTTTAAATAATGCTTCACTATTCAAGCTTTAAATTTGTTCCTTTTAACACAGCAATAATATGTTCCTCCATGTATTTGCTATTTTTGAAGCCTGAATAAGCTTAGATTACAAAGCCTGGCTTTTTAGAATCACCTATTCAGTTCCTAATTCTGTAGATCTACCTTAAACTTCCAATATGATTTCAAATTCTGCCCAATTCATAAATCAAAGCTTTTTTCCAGACTTCCCAATGCTGAGTAGCAGGTGATCTTTTTTCTCCTACTGACAAACAGCTGATTATGCTGCCCAAATTGGCTATTTGGTGGCTTGCTTCCCAGATGAGAATGGGAGAAACTAGGAATGACTCAAGACAACCCTATGATGATTGTGAACTTTCTGAGAAGAGGGATCTTGAAGATCACAGTTCTCGGTAGGAACAATCAGAGGATTGGGTCTTTCACCAACTGTTCTTTCAGCTGTTTGTTTTTTAAGTACACTTTGGTTTTAATTGTGCTTTTTAAACCTTTTCTTTACTTTTTGATTTACACTCTAATCAACTGGTTGAATGCTGACTTATTCTATAGCCCTTTGCTGGACTTTAATGTAAACTTTTTTCCCCCAGCAACAACACACATTCATACCAGCTGTTTAATGGGCTTCATTCTGCTCTGGGTTCCCCAGGCCCATGTCTTCAGGGCCTTTCAAAAGAGTGTTAGAGTGGGGGCCAGTCTAATTTCTGGAGGGATGATGTTCCAGAGGGAAGGAGCACCATGGAGAAGGCCCTTCTTCTGGGTCCCACCAGATGTGTTTCCTTAGGGGATGGGACCCATAACATTCCTTGCCTCCCTACTTTAGTGGGTTGGGTAGATGTGACCGGCAGGAGACGGTCCCTCAGATAACCTGATCCCAAGCCATGAAGGGCTTTAAAGGTGACAACCAGCAACTTCAATTGCACCCAGAAGCAAATCGGCAACCAATGCTGCTCCCACAGGAGTGGTGACACATGTGCATACCGAGGTCTGCACAAAACTATGCAGGCTACTGCATTTTGCACCAACTGGAGCTTCCAGATGCTTTTCAGGGACAGCCCCATGTAGAGGGTGTTACAATAGTCAAGACAGGAGGTGACTAGGGCATGAATGACCATGAGTAGGGAATGTTGGTCCAGGAAAGGGTGTAACTGGTATACAACTCACAGTTGCACAAAGGTCCTCCTGCCCATGACTGCCACCTGCTCTTTGAGCAGGAGTTGCGAGCCCAGGAGAACCCCCAGATTATGCACAGGGTCTGTTTGTGGGAAGTGCTGACCCATCCTTGACCAAAGTTGGCAATTCTCTATGAGCCAAAGAACACCAAACCCAGAGCCACTTGGCCTTGCCAGGGTTCAGTTTCAACCTGCTGCTCCCCATCTAGTCCCTGACAGCTTCCAGGCACTATGAAAGGGAGGTCATGGCATTGCTTAACTCACCACAGACTGAGTTATACAGCTGAGTATCTTCAGCATGGTGATGGATGATCTCACTCAGTGGCTTCATGTAGATGTTAAATAGGAGTGGAGACCCCCCAAAAACAGCAGGTGAGGGCTGGATCTCTTGCCTTCTATTAACACCAACTGGGAGCAACCACAGAAGAAGGAAGTAAACAGGATAGCACAGGGTCCCCCCACTCCCAACCCCTGAACCAGTTCCAGAAGAATACCATAGACAATGGTATTGACATTGAGAGGTCAAGTAGAGCAATAATGGATGCACTACCCCCATCCCATTCCCCCCAGAGATCATCAAAAAGTGCAACCAATGCCATTTCTGTCCCATATCCTGAATCCTGACTGGTAGAGGTCTAAATAATCCGTTCATCCAGAAACCTTTGGAGCTGCTGCACAATCACCTTCTTAACAATCTTTCCCAAAAAGGGAAGATTAGAAACAGGTAAAAATTATCCAACAGGGTGGAATCCAGTGATGGCTTCTTGAGAAGAGGGTGGACCACAGCCTCCTTACAGTGCTGGGGGACTATTCCTCCTGTAGGGAAGTATTAATCATAGCTAGAGTCCTGCCACCTGTCACCTCCTGGGAAACTTTCACAAGCCAGGAGGGACATGGGTCTAAAACACGGGTACTTGCACACATACTCCCTAGGATCCTGTCCAACTGGATCAAACCATTCCCAGAAAACAGGGCAAGAACCTGCCTCAGGAGCCTCCACAGGACCAGCAACCATGCTGACATCTAACTGGGAACAAAGTCGAGTGATTTTGTTTTCCAGAAAATCCACAAATTCCTTAGCGTGCCCCTTCAGTGGACCTCAATCTCCTCCTTTCCCGGGAGGAGATGGCCTATCTTAAAGAGGGATGATGGTCAATTATCTGCAGAGACATATTTACACTTTGCTCATGAATTGCTACGAGATAGGCCTTAATAGCAGCTCCTACCCATGTTTGGTTGAGTTCATTCCTTGTCTTCTGCCAGTGGCGCTCTAGACATCTCTTCATCTGTATAATATCTCTCTGTTCCTCTGTATACCATAGAGGACAGAGAGATCTATGGGTGAGGAGAGATTGTATGGGTGCAATCTTATCTAGAGCCTCAGTCACTTTCCTATTCCAAAGAGCAACTAAGAGCTCAGCTGGATTGCACAGCAGATCTGCAGTTATAACCCCCAGTTCCTTCTGAAACCCATCTGAGTCCAGTAGTCACCAGGGGCAGACCAATCTAATAGGTCCTGCCTCCTGTAGTGGGGAGGGGATATAGCTCTGAGAAACTAATACATTTGAAACACTAGAATGGGACATCCAAACAGAGCTGGCAAAACAACAACTATTTGACCTTTTCTTATTTCTTGGTGAACAGCAAAATGATAGTCAGTCACCATTACAAGTAACGAACCCAAATACCTGCTCAAGGGGATCCGAAACAAAGCCCAAAAATAACAAGAAAAATTGGAACACAATCTACTATGGAAATACTCAACTGAATTTATGGCAAAACAATGCCTCATCACAGAGCAAACTGTTATCTTAATATCTGAGCAGCTTACAGCCATAAAACATAATTTGGAGACATTGAAAAGAGATATAGTTTAGATTAGAACATAGAATAATAGAGATGGAGGACTTTCAGTTTGCGAAACGGGCGCAGGAAGGTGGGTCTCTGTCTTCTGGGGACTCTAAAACCGGTCAAAATCACCCAGAGAGGTGACAAAGAAGAAGGGGACCCTCGATCACAGAGGGGCGGAGCTCTTCATTTGATCCAAGGAAGCCCTCCAAACCGGCTGACAACCGAAAGAAATAAGCACTAAAAAGCAACTTTTGAGCAGCGTGGATGAAACTGAGTGAGACTCTATCATCTCTCTATAATTTTAAGACTTCTTCCTGGAAAAAACTGCCCAAAGCAAAGAATCTATCAGAGAAGGAAAGGGGGAGGAGCCAAGATGGTAGACAGGCAGCAAAGGCTGTAAAGAGCTCCTCCAAAAGCAAAAGCTTTTTTATTATTATTTTCTTTTATTTTTATTTTAACTTTTAAACTTTTAATCCCTTTTAACATTGCATTTAACCTACCTATTTTTAACCTATTTTAATATATTTTTAACTCTTTTTAACCTATTTTTAAACCTGTTTTAAACCTTGTTTGACCTTTTTATAATAGTCAAAGACTTTTTATAAAGTATATATACCAGAGAGGCCAGTATATATTGGAAACAGAAGCCACCGGAGGAGGACGGAGGCATGAGTAAAAGAAGGAAACGCCAAGGCACCAACCCGGGATCTCTCCTACCAGCGAAGAATGCAAAACAACCAAAAATTGAGGAGCACTTTGTTGGCAAGAAACTTTTAAGTAAAACTATTTCCCCCCCCCCCCTTCATTTCCAACAAGCCAGAGAGACTAGAACGGGACCTGCAAAGAGATCTGACAAAACAGCAGATACTGGACTTTCCCAATCTGGGGGGAGGGGAGCAAAATGACAGCCAGCTATTTTCACAAATAATGACTCCAAATACAGCTGGCATGGAGACTAAGATAAAGAAGGTTGACAACAACAATCTAACTCAGAGTGGGGACAGCTTACCGTGGGAGAATACAACTGAGTTTATGGCAAAGCAATGTCTTCTCACAGCACAAACTGTAGTTTCAATATTTGAACATGATATAGAGACACTGAAAAAAGATATAGCTGTTCTGTTCCAGGTGCAGCATTGGGCTACAGGCACACCCACTGAAGTCTTTGCAGCAGACATGGGTAGATCCAGTGATCAGGAGAAGGAAGAAAGAGGGGAGTAAAATGAGCACAGACCCTGGGGGACAGATAAAGAGCCTGCTAGAAGGTGGCAGCCCACTCGGAAAAACATTCCTTCTCCAGCTAAGGCAACAAGAGGAGTTAAAGTATTAATAGAGAAGTTTCATGGGAAGACTATAAAGCATCCCATTTACAATTACACCAATCACATCAACCACATCACTCACTACAAACACATCAGGTGGTGCTGAGAATCCACATGAACAGGTTTAATCATGGCTGCTGGAATTCCAAGAATGCTATACTAAATTCCCTAAGCCAGCTTCTGCACTGTCACTGGGGACAGATTGATCTACATACTGCGGAGTGGCTCCCTGAGGCCCCAAACTGGAAGCGGATATTTCTCTCCTTCAAGCAGCCCACTGTACCACTGGTGCTATTTAAGATGAAGGCTTATCTAGCCTCCTTTCAAATCTCTCCCATCAGAGTTTTCTGCAAGGAAAGGGTTAAACCCTTAATTGTTAACATGCCAGCTCCCAAGGTTGCTGCCTCTTCTGCATCCTCAACCCAGAGAAAGGGAGAGGGAGAAAGTGGGAGTAAGCCAGCACTTACAGAAGATGTACTTAATAGCACAGAAACTGGGCTCATTAATGCTTTTGGTGCTCTCACAAGGAGTGAACAAGGTAATATACTACTCAAGTTAGAAAACCTAAAGAAATCCTTATTGGTCACAATCAATACAGCTGAACCACTTATTGATTTGATTTCCCCTATAATTGAGCCTCTTACTTCCCCTCCCCAGGGGGCAAGAGTTTGCAAGAATATGAGTTCATGGAAAGCAGAAGCCAAGATACACAGGGGCCAGTAGAGGCCCCAATAGAGAAGGAGATGCTAGCATCCTTATGTGACTTTCCAATGATACCTTCTGCAACATATCAATCTCTCAAGAGAGGACCCCTGTCAGTGCCATCATTTCAAAGCCGAATGGAGCATGACCTAATAACCCCCTGCTCTACTCCTCCTAGAGAAGAGGTTCTGGAATGGCTCGAGCCTTGTTAGCCGGTGCTAAATCTTCATACCTCAAATAAATTTCTCAGGAGTCTACACAAAATTTTGATGGGGCTCCCCTCCATTTAGAGAAGGCCAATTTCATGCAGGATCACACCTCAAGCCATTGCAGCAACCCTACAACTTTCCTTTGTATAAAACAAATCTCCTGACGAGCTGCAAAAGATGACCCCCCTCTCCATTATAACCTGGAATATAGCGGGTTGGTCTGTGCCATCAAAAGACCAACATTTTTTGGACTATGTATCACAATTTGACATTCTCTTTTTACAGGAAACCTGGGCCCCTACAGTTAAATGGTTACTGGGGTAACTATATCCCAGCAGTTCCAAGTAAGGTCGGTGGGAGAGCTAAAGGGGGCATTGTGACATTAGTGAATACATCTTTGCATTTCAAATGTGTACCATTGCCACCTCTTCAGCCATGGGTTGTGACTACCCTATCTTTATTTAAACAGGTGGAGATCTTGCTTTTTAATATCTATATTCCCCCAATCAACAAGAATAATCTATCAATAAGATCTGGGAGGGTATAGAAGATTTTATCCTGGGCTGCTTAGACCAGTGGTTCTCAACCTTCCTAATGCCGTGACCCTTTAATACAGTTCCTCATGTTGTGGTGACCCCCAACCATAAAATTATTTTCGTTGCTACATCATAACTGTAATTTTGCTACTGTTATGAATCGTAATGGAAATATCTGATATGCAGGATGTATTTTCATTGTTACAAATTGAACATAATTAAAGCATAGTGGTTATGCTTTCCTCTCTTTCTCTCTTTCCTCTCTCTCTCTCTCCTCTCCCTTTCTCTCTTTCCTCTCTTTCTCTCTTTCCTCTCCCTCTCTTCCCTCTCTTTCTCTCTTCCCTCTCTTTCTATCTTTCCTCTCTCTCTTTCTCTTCCTCTCTTTCTCTTTCTCTTTCCTCTCCCTCTCTCCCTTTCTCTCTTCCCTCTTTCTCTTTCCTCTTTCTCTTTCTCTTTCCTCTCCCTCTTTCTCTCTTCCCTCTCTCTCTTTCCTCTCTTTCTCTCTTTCCTCTTTCTCTTTCCTCTCCCTCTCTTTCTCTCTTCCCTCTTTCTCTTTCCTCTTTCTCTCTTTCCTCTCTCTCTCTTTCTCTTTCCTCTTTCTTCTCTCCCTCTCTCCTCTTCCTCTCTTTCTCTCTCTTTCCTCTCCCCCTCTTTCCTCTCTCCTTCTCTTTCCTTCCTTCTCTCTCTCTCTCTCTCTCTCTCTCTCTCTCTCTCTCTCTCTCTCTCTCTCTCTCTCTCTCTCTCTCTCTCTCTCTCTTTCTTTCTTTCTTCCCCCCCTCTCTCCTCTCAATATCTCAGGTTTCCCCTTTCAGTGACTCTGGGAAGATTAGAGTTCAAAGATGTAGACAATGAAAAATACTAAAAACTTTTTAAAAGAGTAATGACAGCAAAGCCAATAAAAACAACAGAAGCATCCAAATTAAGTGACCATGCTGGAATAACGCCCATAATAATTGGGCCATAAGGCACAACTTCCCGGGTGCAATTAGGGGCGGCTCCATGGAGTCCCGGGTGCCTGACTCATGGAGAAAGCCGGCCAGGAGCCTGCAATTAGCGGGCCCGCCAGGAGGCGACTGACGTGGACATCCCCATGGCAGTCAGGCAGCTCCCTAGCCGGATGAGATTCCTGGCCAACCGGCCATGGGGTGGGAATGGCTCCCTCACCGGGGCTGCTCAGCCTTCCCGGCCAGCCAGCTTGCCAGGCCTTTCCATGGCCAAATCCTGATGAGCTCTACCTGCCACAGGAGGGCGAGCTGGGCCAGGCTGGGCAGCGGGAAAGGAGGCGTGCTGCGATTTGCACAACCCCAGTCCCAGTCCAGAGGAGTGCCCCTGCCCTGGTGGATGGGGGGCTGAGAGGGGGAAGCCCCTTCCCATGCCTGGAAAGCAGCACTTCCTCTCCTGCTCCGGATGTGGGGAAATGGGCAGAGGTCCCGGGAAGTCCAAGCATGGGGGGGCAGAAGGCAGCAGAAGGTGCTGAAAGGTGCCTGGGGCACCATGGGCCGGACTGGGACGCCCCTCCACCAGGACTGAAGCAATGTTGCCGCCCCAGCCGGGACTGCCGCCCAGCCTGGGAGACATGTGGCCGGCTCAGCGGCCTGGGAACAACCCAGGAACCAATGCCCCTGCCGGCCACCGCCCCCACCAGTCACCGCTCCCACCGGGACCAAAGCGATGCCACCACCACAGCCAGGACTGCCGCGTGGCCCGGGGAGACACATGGCCAGCTCAGCAGCCCGAGGATAGCCCCGGAACCAATGCCCCGCCAGCTGCCGGCCCAGCCAGGACTGCCGCCCAGCCCGGAAGACGCGTGGCCAACTCGGCTGCCCCTCCGCCTGGTGCAGGTAAGCCAGGGGGGCTTCAATACCTGCCCCAAGGCTGCTTCGCGGGGGTGCTCCATGGACTCAAAGTCCCCTCCCTACCCCTGCCACTCACCCTCTGTCTCTGTCTCTGCTGCTGCTTGGCCAACTGGGGCTGCAGCTTGCCAGGAGGGCTGGCCCGCTCAGCGGAGACTCTGCTGGGCCACTTCCAGCGGGGATCCCAGGGCTTCCTTGCGCAGTTTCTCGGCACGTGCACCTTGGACGGGGCCAGCCAGGGAAAGGACCTTCCTGGCCATCCTTCTCCCAGGGGGCAGGGCACCTGGCCACAGGGCCAATCAGGAGTTCTGCGAGGGGGCAAGTCTGCATGAGAGAGAGAGAAAGAGAGAGAGAAGGGAAGCGCAAGTGCCTCTCTGTCTCTCTCTTTCTCTCTGCAAATGGCGGAGGAGGCTCCGGAGCTGCAGGAGGTTAGGCAACCCCTGTGAAAGGGTCGTTCGACCCCCAAAGAGATCGCAACCCACAGGTTGAGAACCGCTGGCTTAGACAAATATCCCACAGCAGCAATAATTATTGGGGGGGACTTAAACGCTAGGATGGGCCCAAACAATCAAGCATTATTTAATCAATTTAAGACCCATTATGATGAGAATGTACCAGGAGAACCCCTGCTTGCCAGACAATTTAAAGACACCAAGGCAAATTGGGCAGGTCTGTGTGTAAGACAGATGACTGTATGCTTGGACCTTTGTATCCTTAATGGCTCCACATGGGATGACTACCCAGCAGATTATACCTATCCGGGAGCAGGAAGAACAACCACAATTGATTATTGGATAACATCATATGACCTCCTGAAGTTCCTGAAGAAGATGGAGGTAGACTCATGACTGGAAAGTGATCACGATCCACTAATCCAGCGGTTCTCAACCTGTGGGTTGCGGCCCTTTTGGGGTCGAATGACCGTTTCACAGGGGTCACCTAAGACCATTGGAAAAGACATATTTCCAATGGTCTTAGGAACCGAGACACCACTCCGCATCTGTCTCCGCATGGCCTCCTCCGCCATTTGCAGAGAGAGAGAGAGAGAGAGGCACTTTCGCTTCTCTTCTCTCTCTCTCAGGAGGACTTACCTCCTGCAGGGCTCCTGATTGGTCCTGTGCCCGGGTGCCCACTCCCTGGGAGAAGCGCAGCCAGGGCCTCATGGCCTTGGAGCCGCCCGGGGAAGCCCCAGGATCCCTGTTGGGAGCGGCCCCCTGGAGGCTCTGCTGAGCGGGCCAGCCCTCCTGCAAGCTGCGGCCCAAGGGAGACCAAAACTGACATAGTTTTAAACATTTTTGCTAATCTTGCTGGTGGCAAGTGCCATCTATAAAACATTTTATAAAAATTTTCTTTATACGAGGTTGACATTGTCAATTTATAGTTTCTGTCCCATAATGTTTGCCATTTTACTCAGATGTTGACTATAAGCAGTGATTTCCATACTGACCCAGAATTTGACTGTGGGAAGAATTTGATTAGAACAAGGATGTGTGGGATTTCTTTGGCAAACTAATAATATTAAAACTTTTTTGGGGCTGTCTCAAAGTCTCTCGGGTATATATTCTGGGAACCTTGAAAATACTTTCAGATTTTGCTATAAATGTAACACGGAGCCAGTACAAATGGCTTCAGTCATCTGCAATTCCATGTATTTGAATCATCTGCAACTCCTGAAGTCAATGTCATCTTCCTTTCCTTGTTTAGCTTTCTAAAGGAGTCGACAGATATATCTCCAAGTTTGAAATTGATAATAATATGGCTCAGAAAGGAGCTGTTGTCATTTACTTAGACAAGGTAAATACGGAATCAATTTCTTTGAGTAGTGGCATGGTTTGTTACTTGGTTTGCTAGGCAAACTGAGGAGTGTGCTATCCTGAAAAGTCAGGATGTATATTCAGCAAAATAAACCTACATAATCCAACATTAACTGCAACATACAGTGGGGCAAAAAAGTATTGAGTCAGCCACCAATTGTGCAAGTTCTCCCACTTAAAAAGATGAGAGAGGCCTGTAATTGTCATCATAGGTAGACCTCACCTATGAGAGACAAAATGAGAAAACAAATCCAGACAATCACATTGTCTGATTTGGAAAGAATTTATTTGCAAATTATGGTGGAAAATAAGTATGTGGTCACCTGCAAACAAGCAAGATTTCTGGCTCTCACAGACCTGTAACTTCTTCTTTAAGAGACTCCTCTGTCCTCCAATCATTACCTGTATTAATGGCACCTGTTTGAACTTGTTATCAGTATAAAAGACACCTGTCCACAACCTCAAACAGTCATACTCCAAACTCCACTATGGTGAAGACCAAAGAGCTGTCGAAGGACACCAGAAACAAAATTGTAGACCTGCACCAGGCTGGGAAGACTGAATCTGCAATAGGCAAGCAGTTTGGTGTGAAGAAATCAACTGTGGGAACAATAATTAGAAAATGGAAGATATACAAGACCACTGATAATCTCCCTCGATCTGGGGCTCCACGCAAGATCTCACCCCGTGGGGTCAACATGATCACAAGAACGGTGAGCAAAAATCCTAGAACCACACGGGGGGACCTAGTGAATGACCTGCAGAGAGCTGGGACCAACGTAACAAAGGCAACCATCAGTAACACACTACACCGCCAGGGACTCAGATCCTGCAGTGCCAGACATGTCCCCCTGCTTAAGCCAGTACATGTCTGGGCCCGTCTGAAGTTTGCTAGAGAGCATTTGGATGATCCAGAAGAGGATTGGGAGAATGTCATATGGTCAGATGAAACCAAAGTTTGGTAGAAACACAACTCGTTGTGTTTGGAGGAGAGAGAATGCTGAGTTGCAGCCAAAGAACACCATACCTACTGTGAAGCATGGGGGTGGCAACATCATGCTTTGGGGCTGTTTTTCTTCAA